>JAAFCE010004209.1:21919395-21951805 GCA_013389805.1 Trigoniulus corallinus | reverse complement strand
TGGGTGAACTAGGGGCTAGCAGGAAAGTGGGTGAACTAGGGGCTAGCAGGAAAGTGGGTGAACTAGGGGCTAGCAGGAAAGTGGGTGAACTAGGGGCTAGCAGGAAAGTGGGTGAACTAGGGGCTAGCAGGAAAGTGGGTGAACTAGAGGCTAGCAGGGAAGTGGGTGAACTAGGGGCTAGCAGGGAAGTGGTTGAACTAGGGGCTAGCAGGGAAGTGGGTGAACTAGGGGCTAGCAGGGAACCGGTCATAGCTCAATGCCATCATGGTAACAGCTTGATTAGCATGACATAATGGGACAGTTGCCTGCGATTGTAGGAGTCATTCCTACTACTGATGTGCCCAGAGGTGTCGCTAGGGTTGGTGTCACCCCGAACTCCCGAAAAAATGCCGCTCTGTTCCTTCTTCTGTTTTGGTGTCCCCCCATTTGTTATGGTGCGAGTGGTGTCACCCGGTGCGGCCCGCACCACCCTAGTGACGCCACTGGATGTGCCCCTTGAAAGGATGTCGCATCATAGGGTATACGACGAAATATCCTAAAACGTGTTGCATCCACAGCAAACGTCAAGCGTCTTTGGGCCCCTCGACTTCCCGATTACGAATGAAATAATTAATAGAATAACAAAGAAAGACGTTGGGGCTAGACAATGAATACATAAGTTTCACGCACATTGATATGTTGGGCCCCTGCTTTTGGTGGTGGGGGCCATCGGCTTCAGCATAGTCAGCCTTAGCAATAATGCAGCAAAAGGTCCATTGGCTTTTACTGAAATATGGCCTCACATAAAGAGAATCGTTTACGCAGACCTCATTTGAATTGTAGGATAATTGCGCCTGTCTAAGCAATTGAACGAGTATTTACAACGATTAACTCATCTCTGATTAGCCACGGACAACTAATTCGGATGAATATTGAAATTAAATTGGGGAATTACGTGGAAATTAAAAATTTTTTCTTCTTTGAACATTGTTGGCTGTTGTTCCACTGTTAAGTGATATTATGATGGTCCATGAGAGTTCCATTTCATAAAGCATAGGGCCTAGATTAATAAGGCCTCTTTTGAAGTTATGTGGTTACTAAACGGCAGTCTGGGAGACCACCAAAATTAAACCGTTCATGGGATGACAAGACATTCTAAGACTTAAGATTTCATATTGGAAACAAATTCCTCTTTGATGAACCTCTATCATGACCGATTTGAGGACCACTAGGTGGCGCACGAGATCGCTGTGTTGTGATTTTGTGCTCCGGGAATTTTCTGCCTGTCGAAAGGTAGGGCAGTGGGCGTTGGTGGGACGTTTGTCGTTTTGTGAAGTGGTGTGGGGTTTCGGCTATTTAGGCCTAACCTTGCATCAAATTCTGTTACTCCCAGCATCCTGTCGTCTGCTCAGTCAGGCACCACGTGGCATTTGGCAGCTGGACACCAACACCACACTGCGATTGTCTGATAATTGTTATTATTGTTAGCATTATTAGTTGTTGTTATTACTGGTTATTAGCTGATGTTATCAGTTGTTGTTACTAGCTGTTGGTATTGTTTGGTTTTAACAGTCACTGTGCTGTGTTGGAGCTGGGTGACCTTCTTGCAGCCAGTTTATTTATAATTTATTCATTGTTTATTTGCTTATCTAGTTATCCTTTATTATTTTTATTTTAGTGGCTTTCCATAGGTAGAGGGAAATAGGGGACCAGGTTTCAAAGAGAGACTATGTTCAGGCAAAGAAAAATGCCAGAAGGACCATTGCCCTGGCCAAGTATCAGAAGTATGAGGCTTTATATGAAAATTTGGAGACAGGGGAAGGAGAGAAAGCAGTTTTCAGACTGGCTAAAACTAGGGATAGAATGAGTAAGGAGGTTACCAGGGTGATAACAGTCAAGGATACCAATGGTAGAGTGCTGTCCCAGCCAGCAGAGGTGATCAAAAGGTGGTTGGAATACTACCACAGCCTCTTAAATACTGCCACCTGTGTAACAGCCACAGAAAGCAACCCAATCCTTTCTCAGGCAGTGGACAGGGTGAGTGAGGCTGAAATCGCCAGAACCCTTCACAAAATGAAAGGTCACAAAGCAGTAGGCCCAGATAAGATCCCAATCGATGTTTGGCACACCTTGGGGACCACAGGAATTACATGGCTTGGGAAGCTTTTTAATAAGTTAGCAAAAGGTGATAGGATGCCATCTGCATGGCAAGAGAGTTGGATAATTCCATTGTTCAAGGGCAATGGTGATGCCCAGAATTGTGGAAACTGTAGAGACATTAAGCTTATGAGCCATTCTATGAAGCTGTGGGAGCGAGTCAGAGAATGTCGCCTCACAGAGCAAACTAGGGTCCTGGGAAAACAATTTGGGTTTATGCCTGGTAGGTCTACCACGGAGCAAATCTTTCTTCTAAGACATGATGGAGAAGCATAGAGTAGCAAAGAAGGACCTCCATGCAGTATTTGTTGACCTGGAGAAGGCTTATGATAGTGTCCCTAGACAGGTACTGTGGAGCGTTTTGAGGAAGAAAGGGGTTGATGAGGGTAATATTAGGATAGTGCAGGATATGCATGAGGGTTCCGTTGCTAGGGTGAGGACAGCATGGGGAAATACTGCAGGTTTCAGTGTGCAGGTTGGTGTGCATCAACGGTCAGCACTTAGCCCATATTTATTTATGGGAATGGGATTTTTTATATGGGAATGGGCGCCTCAGTGCCTGGTATTTGCTGATGATGTAGGAAGGTTGGAGGAGTCCAAAGCGGATGCACAAAAGGGCCTACAGGACATTAAGACAGCAGTGGAAAGTGGGAGTCTTAAGGTGAACACAAAGAAGACTGAGTACCTAGCTTTCAATTTTTGTGGGGGGGACAGGATTCCAGTGGTACAAAAGTTTGATACAGTTGGGTCTCTTTTTATGTGGGTTCTTTTCATGCGATTTCCAAGTTATGTGGTTTGCATTTCATTAAAAAATATTTTGCTAAATATGCATACAGTATGCTTTTTCAGGAAGTATGATCAGTCTACGGCCCATGACTCTGATAAAATCCACCGACCATTGTATTAGCCAGTCAAAGAAGTCTTAGTCTGTCAGTAATTAGCATACATAATAGGGGGTTCCGCACTTGTACATGACACTTAACAATCATACCATTATCATCATACCCTTATCCTGACTGTGGCAGGGTCGGGTCTGCAGTTCCACTGAACGTGCTCTAAAATTAAAACTTATTTTGGAGGTGATTTGAACATTTTTAACCATGATGATATAGAAGAACTGCTGGTGGATGATGTCTTAAATGATGACATTGAGGTAATTTAACACATACCTCAAAGTGTCTGCTTTCACGTCAAAGTGTCTCGGCTGTTTCCATTACCCCATGAAGTTATTTTAATAGAAATTTCGCGTTGATTCACGTTAAGCTGGGTTTACACTGCGCGCAACACACTCGCGCAACTGTTTCATTAGAAAAGACTCGCGCAGTGTAAACGGGGACTCGCCCCAAAACTTGCTGCGCGAGGCAGCCTCGTGGTGAGCCACAGCACTGTCGGTTTTTGGACGCGCATCAGAGGGTTTCGCCACTCCAACTTCGTGTACTGGTACTCTAGATGCGTTTTGCATGCTTGCTTCGCGCAATATTTCTCTCAATGTAAACAGGGAGGGCGAGACGGGCAAGATTGCTGCAAGCCTGTGGAAACAGTTGCAGCGAGTATGTTTCGCGCAGTGTAAACCCAGCTTTATACATGTGCTTTGCAGTGCATATGTGCTCTGCAGAAAAGAGACAAATTCGGGCATCTGCATTCGGTCCTAGATGGTGGGCACTTTGAGGTACTCAAAAATTGTCTCAAAGTGTCCCGCCGGATACCTTCAAGTATACCCCGGACACTTTGACGTGTGACACCGGCATCCCCCCACAGACAACCCAGCCAATATCCCTGCGAGTTCCAGACGCCTGACTGGAGTGTCCCCAATCAGAACATGTTCAGGGAACCTGTAGACCCGACCCTGCCGCAAGTGGGATACGGGTATGACGATGATGATGATGGTCAAAACAAAAGTCTGCAGAGAGTGAGAAAAAAATATGTTTGTGAAAATGTGTTGTCTATGTCAAAGAGATATATTGCAAAGACAGTTATTTCTGATGATGAAAGTGATTTACAAGCAGTTTGCAGATAGACAATTGAATTGAAATACAATTTTATTTAAGGTTCATATAAATCTTTTTCAGCTCCCCAAAGAAATTTATTAAGAAACCTATTTTCTTTAACATCAACAAACTTGTTTTATGCGGTTGTACATTCATTTTAATTTATTTCCGAGTTATCCGAATTTTAAAAATTATGGAACGTATCCCTCCTTTTTCCATAGACTTATAGTCTCATTTTATGCGAATTCCTTTTATGTTATTTTCTGAGGAACGTCTCTCCCGCATAAAAAGAAACCTGACTGTATTTAGGATCAGTTTTCCAGAGCAATGGGGAAATAGATTCTGATGTGACCCATAGAATTAATGCAGGTTAGCTGAAATGGAGGTAGGCAAGTGGGGTCCTGTGCGACCGCCGGGTCCCAATAAAATTGAAGGGCAAGGTTTACAGAACCATCGTTAGGCCAGCTATGCTGTATGGCTCAGAGTGTTGGGCAGTTAGGAAGAACCATGAACGGCAAATGCAAGTGGCAGAAATGTGAATGCTGCGCAACATGAGTGGGGTGTCAAGATCCGACAGAATTAGAAACGATTACGTTAGAGGTAGCTTGGAGGTGGGAGATATTGCGGAAAAGATGAGAGAGAATAGGTTTAGGTGGTATGGGCATGTCATGAGGAGGGGAGAGGAGGAGCTTACTAGGTCCTAGGCGGGAGTGGAGGAGAAGAACCCACAGATCCGACGATGATGATGAACCCCTATCATGACCATTGAGCACCTTCTCCATGAATGGGATCCCGACATTTGGGTGAATGCGACAATTTGGTGAAAAACGTGTTTAATTTAATTGCTTTTTTGCCCCATACTGCAAATGTAATCATACTACACCGCGAAGCACATCTGTAATGCGGAGCTGCGCTACCACAAGTAAAGTAAAGGCCGCCACAAACGATCAGTTTGGTGTGTCAATTCGGTGTGTTCGCATCAATGTGACACACCAACATGACGTGTGTGTGTAAAAAAAACGTGCGTGCTCACACCAAAAATTTCAACTGACGGTGTGACAAGATTCTATCTCATCGATGTATCACATAGGACTGACATCAGTTAGAAGGTAGTGTGTGGCGTTTGCTCACATCAGTTCTTCACATTAGAGGTTCTGCGCATGCCAAAACATGGACAGAACGTCATCTTTAAAAAATTACACAAAGGCAACGGTGGAATTACTGGTTGATGTGGACAATCAAATGACGTCACATGACGTTTAACAAAAAGGAACGTAAGAACGTGGCACACCAAACTGATCATGTGTGGACATTTCATACCTTCACACCAAACTGAAAACATCGATGGGAACACACCGAACTGACACACGGAATTTTGTGTAAAAATAATGGTCAAATAAAACATCATCATCATACACTTCTCGCGCCTGTGGCAGGCCCGGGTCTGTGGGTTCTAGCCCTCCAATCCCATCTACAGAGGTGTGAAAATTATTAGAATAAAATAAATTTTTAAAAAATCTTCTTGTTTTTAAGTAAATCTTAATTTTTGGCTGTTTATATTGTAGTCAATTGTTATTTCAATTCAATTTTATAACGTTATCTCACAACATAATCGTTGTTTGGCAACATTGCCAGTGGCAATGCTGTTGAGTCAAAAAGCTATATTGAATATTCTTCAAAAAATGTGTTTTATTCTAATAATATTCACACCTCTGAATCTCCCACCAGGTCTCCGTCCACCCCACACACTCAAAAACACATCTCAATACCTATTCATTTACAGCCTCCTCCACTCCCACATATCAAATGTGCCTTCTGTTTAATGGGGCCTCAACCAATGTCACCAGGACCAATGTCAGCAGGAAAGACCTACACATCGGATTTTTGCCTCATGTACGCATTTCAATGTTTAGATGACAGGGTTCTTTTATGTACTTATGACATAATACCCCCACCGGATCATAGCTTTAACTTTCCGTTCAATGGAAGGAACTCTCAGATCCTTTCTTGCCAAATTGATCTGATATTGAACCTAAAACTACTGAGGCGTTTTCTACTGTACAGTGAGCAGAAGAGAGAATATTTACTGATGTACCAGGTGGCGCAGCAAGTAACTAGCTATGACTTTGCTTGGTCATAACTCAGGCCTGCCTTGAAAATTTTTGATGAATAGCACAACAAACTACAGATTCGTTCATTGGCTACACATTTCTCATTGGGACCATTTAGATTTGATGAGTCATTGCCGAGCTAGGGAAAAAAATGTAAAGTTACGTCAAATGTGGTCTATGGGAATTCCATACATTACTATGGAACGACTTTTTGAGACTCCTGACAATGGAAAATGTTTTGTCCAATTAATTACGTTGGATTTGGCTGTTTGGCCAGTTCTCATTATTTCATTAGTAATGAACCATTATTAATTAATCATCATCATCATGCCCATATCCCGCCTGTGGCAGGGTCCGATCAAGGGGTTCTAGCCCTCCACTCCCGTCTATCTCCCACTAGGACACCGTCCACCCCTCACACTACCATTTTCTTACAGACAACCTGCTCCCACGTCTACTTCAGTACCACGTATCCCCCTGCCCCGTGTGCTTTCAACCACCTGCATTCCTGAGATGGACCTAATAAGCTCCTCCTCCTCCACTCTACTCATTACATGTTCATACCACCTCACCCTGCCCTCCCTCAATCTTTCTGCGATGTCCCCCACCCCCCAGGCTACCTCTAATATACTTACCATATTATCTCACATATAATATGCAGTTTTTTCTCCCAAAAACTGGGTAAAAGTCTGGGTGCATGTAAAAATTTCAGTGTTTTTCAGAGGAACACTATGCACACGTAAAGAATACTGGATCATCCATTGAAAGCAACATAAGAGACTTACATTTGCTTATTAACCTCATTTAAATTCTATTAGGTTCTCTTCTGAGTTATTCTTATTAATAGCATATTTAACCTTCCGTCCACAAGGTGGGGTTTCGGCAAACCCCAGACCTACAAAAGTGTGTCTACACATGTACCACTTTCTCCAATCTTAACCAACCTTTGAGTACCTGTTCTTCGATGTTTTCTTTACCTATCTAGGGTAGTTGATAGGTCTCCTAAGTAATTAGCATATTTTATTTCTGGTTAAGCAGTGCAACCCAAGTTAGTACCAACATGGTTGGCTGGTCAGAAACACTGGTTACTAAGGCAGAAATGGGAGCAGGATGTCCATAAGGATATGGTAGTGTCTGGTGTGGATGGGGACCTGGTGGGAATTAGGCAAGAGTGGAGGACTAGACCCTGCAGATCCAACCCTGTCATAGGTAGGATAAGGGTATGGTGATTATGATGTCTTCTTGGGTAATATAGAATTTTTACAGCTTGTTTCCCAATTATTTTCATTGCTAAAGCTTTATATGAATGGTATTAAATTCAATATCCATAATAATGCCCTTAATCTGAATATTCAAGCCTTGAAAATCAAAGTCTTTTTGGGGTAATGACAGACCCCACCTTGTAGCGTGTGCCAGAAATCATCACCTTGTGGACGGAAGGTTAACTATAAATTTAATGTAACATTAGTTTTGACCATTTAAGAAATAAAAGGATAAACACTTTATTTATGTTTATACCATAGATTGTATATTAATACAAGCATAACAATGGATATAATAATATTAGTGTACTACTAAAAAAAATAAATATTACTGCAATAAAAATGAGTATGTCCAGTTATGTCCAACAATACCGATATTAAAACCTTAAAAGTACACTTCAGATTCGCCATCTGACATAACTGGCAAACGTAACCTGCATATTATATATAGGTATTGAGATTTTTACATTAACGTAAAACTTGAAACTTGGGGTGTGTATTATGCACTGGTGCATATTATATGAGAGATAATACAATAATCCTAATTCTATCAGCTCTTGACACCCCACTCATGTACCACAGCATTTGCATCTTCACTATTTGCATTCTATTAACAGGGCTCTTCCTCACTTCCCAACACTCTGATGCATATAGCATAGCTGGTCTAACCCCTGCTCTGTAAAACTTCACTTTCAACTTGATTGGGACCCTCCAACCCAACAGGTCTCCGTTTGACTGTCTCTACTTCAGCCATCCCCCCATTGTTTCTATGGGTCACATCAGCATCTTTCCTCCCCGTTGCTTTGGAATGCTGATCGTAAGTATTTTATCTCTTGCACCTTTTTTCACAAATTTGTCCCTAGAAAGTACGTCACCAATATTTTTCTGTCCTTCCCAATTGGATGCCATATATTCGGCCTTCTTCCGGTTTATCTTTAGCCCTCCCTTTTCTGTCACTCCTCTAACATTGTTTAGGCTCTTCTTTACTTGTTCTCTGCAGTTACTAAGTTTAATGATGTCAACGGTAAATGCCATGCACTTACAACTGCTCATCCATAACCAGAATGAAATGTACAGACTTAGTGCTGAACCTTGATGCACCCCAACCTTCAAACATATATTTGAATAAACTCTTCTTCGACCCCCCCCCCCGTTTTTTTTTTATATCTCCCAAACTACCTGTCATGGAGAACTGGCAGAAGCCTTCTCCACATCACTGAAATGGCATGGAGATCTTTCTTGGCTTGTAGGTGAGAGAGAGAGGTAGTGGTTCGTTATGTAGGAGAGGGGAAATTAGCAGCACCCAATGTTCAACTAACCACCTATGTCGGTTCTAACGTGGGCTGCGTTGCTTAACTTCAGTGATCTGACAAGACGCAACTCAGTACAGTGCTTTTTCACCTGAGATGAAATTGTGAATCATTTCATGTTAAAATGATTGCAACCAAATAAAAAGAAGATTGGCTCAATAACAAAATTATTGTAATTAATGTGATGATAGCTTTCCCATTATTAAGTCTCAAAAATAGGCTCTATAGGGATGTATGGGATTCCCAAAGACCAGATTTGAGGTCACTTTTCATTTTGTTCTCTAGCTTGACAATGACTCATCAAATCTAAATGGTCCCAAAGAGAAATATGTAGCCAATGAACCAATCTTTTGAATGGTGTGCTACTCATCAGAAATTTCCAAGGAAGACAAGGCAACAATAGTTACTTGCTGTGCCACCTGGTATAAGCTCCCTCTGGCATTTGTGAAGTGGCCCAATGAACAGTAGGCTGATAGTAAATAAACGTATCATTGCTGCTTTGGTTTGTAACTGATTTCTGTGCCCATGGCCCATGTGTCCATCCCAAGGGACAAATCTGTGAACCCGACCCTGCCATATGCAGGAAAAAGGATAGTAGGCCCTATTTTCGTTAGTTGCTTGGTTTGTGCATTTCAGAGATATAATTGGGATTTTGCAATTAGCCAACTAACAGGCCTCAATTCCACCTCTTCTGTTTCATGTTGACTTTCATTTGGTAGCATTGTAGTACTGCAGAAGTGATGTGTGCATGTGTGATCATTTATCCAATCACGGGCCAGTAAATTCGTTTTGAGAAAGGAGAACTTTTATTTGTGATTTTCTCGTCCTTATGGTATTGAAGACGACTTGGAAGGACAAGAAGGTTTTTTACTTATCATCTTTCGTCCAGGAACGCCCACTTTACAGGAAATCACAAAATCCTTAATGAGACCACATTGTAACGAAGAAAACCTTGGTCCCTCGAAGGTCGCTATATCCAAATTTGACTGTAGTTTGTCAGTTGAAGTTTTCGCGTCGTCTAAGGCAATGCGTCTGCTTCCTGCATGATGATGCCAGTTTGTTTCCTAATTATGGATTTTTGAAAAGCAATAGCACGTCCATCCCTTATGTCACCAGATGATGAAAGCTTGGTGCTGCAGAGGTAGTGGATTTGACTACTGCGTCATAGTTCAATGGTTGGTCTTGGGAAAGAGATCGAGGTCCCGAGTACCCTTTCCATGAGATGGAATGTAAACCCATGGCCCATGTTGTGTGCATGATGTTCTGATCGGCTAAATTCTCAGGTGGAGTGCCTGAGCTATCTGCAGCAGCCAACTGCATAATAATACCATCCAACAGCGCCCATGTGTCCCAGAGGGGCAAAAATGGATACCCTACCAAGTAGTAGGCAGGATGAGCATTGGTTAGTACAGTGGTACCCCGCTTAACGAACGTAATTCGTTCCAGCGATACGTTCGTTATGAGGGGTGTTCGTTGTGCGGAACACAATTTCCCATAGATCTCTGTGTTATATTGTGTAATTCGTTTCGGGTTGCCACGAAAAATTGTGAATATTGTTAAGAAGTTAAAAACAAAGTGCAGTGCTGATTGTTAATGAGCAAAAGCACTCTAGGACCCATTTTTGGGGGGGTTCATACTTCACAAAAACTAGGAATTGCCCTGCAATGAGAAGGCAGTCAGTTACTTGCAGTGTGCAGTTGAACGGTGCTCGTCAGCAAATGCCATGCATTCAGGGGTCCATTCTCCTACTCCCGTCAGTAGCTCGTCCATAACCAGAATAAAAAAGTATGGATTTGAGTGTTGAACCTTGGTGCACCCCAAACTTCACTGGGGAGCCCCCAGTATTTTTCCCAAGGTGTGCTTACCCTGGCTGTGGAATGGAACCATCATACGAGTACATATCCTAAACTATTCGAATAAACCCTTTTTCTACCCCCTTTTGCATAATGCCTGTTGTGGAACACTGGTAAGCCTTCTCCAAGTCGATTATGATGGTGTGGAGATCCTTCTTAGCTGCTCTATACTTTTCTATCATCTGCCTCAGAAAGAAGATTCGTTCCATTTTGGACCTGCCTAGCATGAACCCAAACTGATTTCCACGGACACTAGTTCCATCCTGGACGCGACATTCTATTACATTACATTGGTATAACTCATTGGATTAATACCTCTATAGTTACTATAATCTTGGACATCCTATACCGTTTTTGAAGACGGGTCACAATAACACAAAAGAAAACCAAGAATTTGTCCACGGGTCAGATGCAAGCACTATTCAATTTTATGAATAAAAATAAGTTATTATTAATAGTGAATAAAGTTTATTAAAGGAGGGAATAGAGAACATCATCCAACTTGTATTACACCTTTAACATCATCTCATTAACACTCGGGCCACTTAAAATTGCACGGTGGGTCGCAGGTTCGCCACCACTGTCCTATACAGTTCCTAGTTCACTTTGTATATTGAACAAGCGTTCGTTATGTGAAACAAGTTCGTTATGCGATACTCCCGCGGTTTTTTGACGGTGTTCGTTATAGGGAACATTCGTTATACGAGGCGTTCGTTAAGCGGGGTACCACTGTAGTTGCTGGTAGATTTTTTCCTTTCAGACTACGTTTTTAATGTGAAATACTTTTTTTTAACCTAAATATCTCTAGAATTTAATTGTAAAATCAAAAGTAATAAAAGATTTTTACAAAATATTATTCATTGACTAGTTAACATCCAGCAAAAGAACTGATCTTGTCATTGTAACCATAATCTCCAAAGTTCTTAATGTAACCAGTTTGAATAGTGTCTGACATAACCATATAATCCTCGGTGCAGATATCATTGTCAAAAACGAAAGCACAGCCACCGTAAGTGTCAGCTGATGAAATTTTGTTGTTGTATATGGTTGAATTTATGGTATTGCAACCTTCGTAAATAGTAGCGTTGAAGCAATCTCCTAAAAATGCAAAGGTGAAAAATTAGGGAAGGAGGAGAAAACATGAAAGTTATAAAAGTGGTGAGTTGTTTGCACTTTCTACTTAAGATCATTTCCAGTAGGAGAGGATGCAAAGGATACAGCTGCATAATGCCCTACAGTCCTGCATGATCCATATCTTGGGTGAGAAGTAAAACCAAGGTGCCCACACAAAAAGCAAATTTAATATATGCACACATTATGGGCTGCAGTCGGTGGCGCAATAGGTAGCATGCTTGATTTACTGCACCAATGATTCCAAAGTCGAGACTAGATTGAGGTGGGTCGGCTTCTTTCAGGCAAAACAGAAATCCCAAGTGTGCCTTCCATTGAAAGAGAACTAAAACTGAGGTCCTGCGTGGTGCACCTTATGCAATGGGTAGATGAGCATAGGGATTGCATTAGTTGAAAAACACTTTTCAATATATCAGCCTTGTGTCCAATCAGCGATAGAAGATGGGTACCTGACCATGCCATAGGCGGAAAAATGTTTAGGAGTTGCTTTTGCTTTGCTCAACAGGTCCTCAAAGGATCTCACTTAAGCTGGGTTTACATGGTTCACTTTTCATGATCATCCTGGATGAATCCCTCCAAGTGATCGTCCAGTAAATTGTGTAAACAGGAAATCAAAAGTTATCATCCATGATGACAGATGAACAAAGTTGGGTCATGTTCAACTTTTTGACCAATTTGGATGATTGACATTTCTCCCCGTTTCTCAGAACGTCCCAGTTGTCAGATATTCATTTCCTCCTATATTGAAATTCTTTCATTCGTTTTTTCAAACCATAGTTTCTTTTTCAAAACATAGTTCACAGCATGCACCAGTTCATTCGGTGCCATCTCTAAAAGTGAACTAAAGAAATGACACGGTTCACTTTGGATGATTTGTGTAAACCAGTCTTTTTCAACCAGGGTTCTGTGGAACATGAGGGTTCCATGAGGTCCGCCCAAGGGTTCCGCCAATGACAAGGTAAAATATAAAATTAACAAGGAAAACACAAGAAACGAGAACGACTTTTGTCTGTGGAAGATGAATTTCGGGTGTCTCTCTCAAACCTTAGGCCACGAATTCAACTGCTTATGCAAACACACACACACACACACACACGCACCTGTATCAATTAATGTTTTTTTTTCTGTCACTGCATGGGGTTCCGCGAAAGGTCTGAATGTTCCAAAACGTTCCGTTTCAAGTGATTTCACAAAGTAGATACAGCCAAAGTGAAGTGTAAACCCGGCTTAATTGATGGTTCTAATGTGAAGGTTCATTGATTTTTGGTCTGGTTGCATTTGCTCCCACCTGAAGTGACCATAAGAAAGGGAAGTAGCACACTGGCAGCTTTTCAGTCACAGTGATTAAATAATCAAGCCACCTGAAAAATAGGACTCACTGTTTCATGTGATGACCCACACACTAGTGATTAAAGAGTTGAAGTGATTAAAAAACTGCAACACGTTTGGTTTTGTGGGTGGCTCTGTTGTTGGTGGTAAAAATAAACCATTCGCCAGGCTAGTCACCACAGTCAGGTGATTCTAAAGTTGATTTCGAAACATCCAGTTGTCATTTTGTACCCGTGGCAACATGCAGCTCGAGGAGGAATTGGCATTCACTTTTTATTAAAGGGCCGCCTGACTGTTGGTACTCAGCCAGGCGGGCCGCATAATCGAAATGTCAAAATGGTTTTAATTAAGATACATACGTATTTATCAGAACATTTATTAATGTAAGTTAATCTGTGAAATTATGAAATAGACCCCGCCTCGGTGGCGCAGTGGTTAGCGTACTCGGTAACTGCGTCAGTGGTTCTAGGTTCGATGCTGGACTGAGGTGGTTTGGCTTTTTCAGGCGAGAGAGAAGCTTCGAGTGCCCCGTCTTTCGTAGGGGGAAGCAAAACCGAGGTCCCGCGTGGGGTACTATGGCATTTGCACATAAAAGAACCCTCTCTACTACGAAACGGGCAGATAAGGCTAAATTCCCAGGACTAGGAGCTCGCGCCCTGGTGTTGGTGGAGTGTCTCGACGAACGGTAGACCGATGATAAATAGCCATAGGGGTTGCAGCGTTGATCGGGAATCGCCGTTGACCATTCAAAGGGACAAAAGGATCCCCGACCCTGCCATAGGCTGGAATTATATAATATGGTAGTTGATTTGCTGAATCAATGTTTCCAGGTTCGATACTGGATCAAGGTGGGTTGGCATCTTTTGGGCAAGAGCGAAGAGAAATGAGAAATAAAACTGAGGTCCCGTGTGGCGTGATGATAATGCTTGGTGTATAATGTCATTTGCACGTATAAGTAACCCTCTCCATTAAGCCACGGGTAGATGAGGCAAAATTTCCTGGTGTTAGAGCTTGGCAATGGGCTGTGGGCGACTTTCAGTTAACTTGAGTATTTAATCACAGAGACTGAAAAGTTGCTAGTGTGCGTTTTTGCTTGTTTTATTGGTGTTTAGGGGCCCTTAAACTACAAGGTCGTTAGAGCCCGATCCACTACGTTGTTCTAATACAGAGACTTCACAGACACTACGCTAATGTGACGATTTTTGGGTATTAGCAGTTCGCAGTTTTCCCAAGCGGCCACTCATGTTAGTACTAGCTGGGGTTGCGTTTTTTGACTTCGGTGATCAGACGAGAACTTGCGTGTCCAACGTAATACAGCCGCTACCTGCCAGTGTGCGACTACCCTGAAAAACAACTTACAATGACTTGTATACTAACCCATGAAGTTTACATTAGTGCAGAATAGTACGGTAACCGTGTCTGCCATCTTGTTGAGGGTATTGTAGATGTTAATCCATCCAGAGGCGATGGCATCATCGTCATCACTGCCCTTTCTATTAATAAACAACAGCTGTAGACGAATTTCATAGTGCCTTTATGTATGTTTCCCAACACTGCCCTGCTCCTGCACTTGAATAACTGTACGATAAATGTTACCTTGCTTTTAGAACATCTGATGAAAGGGTGATGAGTTCTTTGCGTTGTTGAGGCTGGAGTTCACTCTTTCCAGAAGATAATGTTTTTCTCAAACTGAGGTTAACGTTTACTAAGGCGTCAGCATAGCTCTTGAACTCTGGATGAATTTCATTCCAGGCAATGGATTCTAGAGCTTTATTAGAAGTGGCTAGTTGAACAAACAGCTGTTCCATAGATCTAAAAAATACACATTAACTGGATTACAAATCTTCCAAAAGCATAAGCAACTCCTAACCCTTTTCCCGCTTACAGCTAGCTCCGGGAACCCCTCTTACACTGTAAGTGGTAATGAAAGACACAGCAAGACACTGCCATGTGGATAGCTGTCAGCCCCATGAGTGGTATGCCTGGTTTTTCTTATCCGTGTTGCAGTAAAAACCCTTTGGCCCCTAAACGCCATAAAAATATCATTTGTAGCCTACAGGGTCACCGAAAGCAGACGACAGGGAAGCAGTGTTTGACCATCTTCATATGTACAAAGCTCTAGTGCAGCGATTGTCAACCACTGTACCGCTGCACTTTAGTGTGCGGCGAGATTCATGAAATGTGCCGCCACTGTGAATACCCCTATGCTATTTATCGTCTTTATACTGTTCGTTGGGACATTTCACCGAAGACATGGGGCGAGCTCCTACGCCTGAAAATTTTGCTTCCTCTACCCGTTCCATAAGAGAGAGGGTTCATTTACTTGCAGATGCCATCGTAAATCACAGGGGACCTCGGTTTTACTTCTCATCTGAAAGAATGCACACTCGGGGCTTCTCTCTGTCTCTCTCGCCCAAAATCGGCCAACCCACCTCGTTCCAGTATTTGTTTTTGCATAGGGTTGGGGTGCAACTTATATATTTTCTTTGGCGTTTGTGTGGCCCGAAATGTGTCGTTATCAGTATGCCGCCAATTTTTAAATTATTAAAAGAAGGTTGAGAATTGCTGCCCTAGTGCAGTGGTCGGCAAACTACTGTGAATGCCTGTACACCAACAGTCATTAGTGGAAGAGCTGCATTTAAGGGGTGACGAAAGACGTGGCACAGGCGGTATGTAGCACTGGGGAGGTGGGCAAAGTTGATTAAGGCCCTTCGTCCACTGCCGCTGCAATTCAACTGAAATGCAATGCAACTTAAGCTAATTGCAATGTTACTTTCGTCCACAGATGCAACTTTTCGGCAATAGTTGCACTTATGATGCGAAGTAGTTGCAATGAAACTGACATGCTCAGCTGCAATGCAACTCGTTTCCAACCAATTGCCTTTACATTGCGTTGCAGTTTCATTGGTGGGAGAAGTCCATATCGCTAACATCACTTAAACTATCATGCAACTAAAAAGGAACTAAAATTCGATTATTTTTCAGTCGAGTTGCATTTGCATTGTGACAGTGGACGAAGGGCCTTATGCAGGAGTTGAGTAAGTCATTTGGTCAGCAGTCTCATTGTGTAAAGTGGTCAGTGCTTGTCGCGTCTACAACTCACACGTGGATGACAAAGATGTCGTCTTGAAGCACAAGGTTCCCTGCATTTTCCAACCAGCCATTTCCAAAAATTTAATTTTTATCAATAAATAAGATCATTATTAAGTTAATTAATGGTGTTACTACCTACATAGCTTAAGTTTAAGAAATGTGGCTCTCAAAAGAAATCTCAGTCATTGTATTGTATATATTTGGCTCTTTTGACTGATGAGTTTGCCGACCACTCCAAATTCTGTGCATCATTCTTTTGAGAGGTTGTCCAACCTCTTCAGTTCTTACAATACATCTAATGCCTGGTTCCATATACCCACGTGCTAACGCTATTACCGTTGTAACAGATGACACAGCACAAAAAATGGTGACGTCACACTGCTACTTGGGGCGCTGCAGAGCAGCTGTGCGTAACAGTAGTTGAGTTGACAAGTGGTCAACTCTGCGTTCTGATTGGCTGGCGGTTGAGATGTCTGCTTGAAAAATGGCGGAGGATATACTGAGATATGATGGTGGCGTGCGGTGACTCCAAATAAAGCGCAGCACTTAAGGAATTTCACTGGCGGTCCTTCATAATGCACTAGCACAAAACGTCATCAAGATGTCATCAGTGGCGACGTGATTAGCATTGAAGCGTGGTGATACGGAACTAGGCACATTTTTGGGCACATAGTGTGATTATTGTCAGTAACAGTCCTTCCTCCATGGTGGATTCAGAACGACTCAGTAAAAGTGTCGGCAAAAGTTTGAGCTGTGTAACCACGTGATTTGTGTTAGTCTAGTTGGTGAGACTTTGCAGATCATGCAAAACTAATGGCAAACCGTTACGTGTATACCAGGTTTAATATATTCCTTCCTAAAGCCTCGTTCCGTGGTACACGACATTAGCAGGAAAAGTGCTTGAGCAGTCAGCAAACTTATGCCATCAACTACAGGCGCTAAGTGAAGTTGTGCCTGCTGCAGTTCCATGGCAGGAAAACAATCCCGCTAAGTTGAAATGTTTCTAAAATGCCTGTGAGGTGGCGTACAGAACACAAAAATCCAACATCCAATAGAAATTCAAAGGTCAGACGTTGTTAACAAGGTGATAGCCAACCAGATCCACACGACACTTGTCAGCAACGAATGCAGTTCACTACCTCTCAACTCCACTTTTTGGTTAATTTTGCACTACTCTACCTAAATGGTGGAGCTGGTATGTCACCAGTTTCTGTGGCATTTCGTCCACTCGTATGCAATTCTCATCAGTGTTGTGGGCCATGGAACCAGGCTTAATTCTATCATCTCTCAATACCCTACTCATGTACCGCAGCATTTGAATCTTGGCTAGTTACATTCTATTGATGAGGCTCTTCCTCACTGCCCAACACTCTGATCCATATAGCATAGCCTGGTCTAACCACTGCCCAGTAAAACTTTCCTTTCAACTTCATTGGGACCCTCCTATCGCGCAGGACTCCGCTTACCTGCCTCCACTTCAACCATCCCCATGGTGCACGTTTAATAATTTAAAAATTTGGCGGCACTCTAACAACGACACTTTTGAGCAGCGCTTGGAACGGGAACGAAACCGGAAACTTAAAAATGGTAAAATCACTATTTTTACTACAACGAAAACGGGCATCATCATGTCATTTGTGGTTCAATTGTCTTATGTGTGATAGATCTCTGCGTGATAGAACCCCAGTTAGTACTGACATAAGTGGTCGCTTGGGAAAACGGTACTGCAAATACTCAAAAGTCGTTTAATTAGTGCTAGGGTTACGTTGCTTAACGTCAGTGATCTGACGAGAACTGATGTGTCCAACGCAATAAGCCTCTCACCAGTGTCTTCTTAACGTATGGGCTAGGTGGGAACTTTCCCAGCGGCTCTATGCTAAACTGTGGACGTCAAGAGGCCATGAGTGGTTGTGTTAGGAGCCCCGGCACACTGCTTCGCACTGTTAAGACGGCACTAACTAGGACGCTTCTAAAGTTGTTTCCAGTTTTGTTTCTATTATTGGTGTTTAAGGGCCCTTCAACTACAACCGTCAATACAGCCCCTCCACTGTGTGGTTGTAATGTAGACCCTACGCTGGTGAGACGAGTTTTGGACATGAGCTTTACCCAGCTTTCCCAAGTGGCCACCCATGTCAGTACTAGCTGGGGTTGCGTTGCTTAACTTCAGTGATCAGACGAGAACTGGTGTGTCCAATGCAATACAGCAGCTTTCGGGGCAAGTCCCGAAGGTGCCTAATTGACAATTGATTCATCATACCTTTGACCGGCATCTGCATTTTGATCAATAACAGCCAAAGCGTTCTTCCAAAAGTTGAATTCTGGTTTGTCGTTGGATACAGCAGGGCTACTCAGCACTCCCAAAATAGTGGCGTACACTAACAGTACAGTTTTCATCTTCACCTTCTTAACTTTTGTCTTCCAATCAGTGCTACTTACTTTGTTTTGATTCTTGTGTGACAGGTACTTATACCCAAATCTGAGATGATATCAGTTTACTGCTGTGGGTGGGCTAGATTAAACGCAGAGGACACAATAGCAATAAAAACTGATATATTTGACATTCGCTAATGGGATAATTATCAGTCACCACCCTTTATCGTTACCCTTTGGAATCCATAACTTGAATTTAATTTTTGGAGATATGTCAGTAACAGATAATGAATTAAGTGCTAATAGCATAAGCAAAACAGTATTTAGTTTACTAACCTTCGCCCGTTTTTATTCCTCTGGTGGCAGTGGTGTCACTAGGGGGGGGGGGGTGCGGGCCGCACCGGGTGACACCACTCGCACCATGAGAAATGGGAGGACACCAAAGCAGAAGAAGCGGCTTTTTTTCGGGAGAGCGGGGTGGTGACACCAACACTAGTGACGCCACTGTCTCTGGGGCACATGGGCGTTCTGTTGCAAGGTAAATTTTTTTCTCCACCCAGCTACCCCAACGCTTATTTATATAGGGGCCTTCTGTTCGTCGGGGCACTCCATCGACGGCAGCGGAGGGCTTATTGCGTTGGACACAGGTTCTCGTGGTACCCGCCTCGGTGGCATAGTAGTTAGCACGCTCGGCAACTGTGTCAGTAGTTCTTGGTTCGATACTAGACCGAGGTGGGTTGGCTTCTTTCGGGCGAGAGAGAGGTTGCGAGTGCGCATTCTTTCGGATGAGAAGTAAAAATGAGGTCCCGTGTTGTTGTACGATGTCACTTGCACGTAAAAAAGCCCTCTCTACTACGCAAAGGGTAGATGAGGCAAAATTTCCAGGTGTTGGAGCTCACCTCCTGGCGTCGGTGGAATTCCCCAAAAATGCACAGTAGACCGACGATAAATAAGCATAGGGGTTGCAGCTTTGTCCGGCAACCGGCTGCGGAAAAAAAAACTATGACCAATATATCGCCTTTGTGTCCATTCAGAGGTGCCCAAGATGGGTACCAGACTCTGCCATAGGCGGGAAAAGGGTTAGTTGCCTTTTCTCGTAGTGGAGCGGCTTATTTCGCTGGGCATATCACTTCTTATTTGATCACCGAAGTTAAGCAACGCAATCCAAGTTAGTACTAACATGGGTGGCTTTTGTGGAAAACTGGGTACTGCTAATACCCAAAAATCGTCGCAATAGTGTACTGCATTGTCTGTGCAGTCTCTGCATTAGAACTATGTAGTGGGCGGGGCTCCAATGACCGATATAGTTGAAGGACCCTAAATCGCCAACGAAACAAAACCCATCTGATCAAAGGCTCACTCTGGACCTCTCTCTCTCCCAGAAGAAGCCAACCAATTAATGTTCAGTGTCGAGCCTGGAGCCACTGACGGACAAGTCGAGCACGATGAGTATGTGCCACTGAGGCTGATTGAAATCCGATGATGATGGCATCGAAATAAAATTTCTCACGTACCCTAAGTTTAAAAGACAATAGTTCTAGAAGTAAAAGACAGTAACTCCATCATCCAGTATTGCCCCTGTTATCCACCAGGTCCCCATCCACCCCGGACACTGCTGTATAACTTGCTTCCATGTCAGCTTTGATTTTCCTAGCCCTGACTTTACCCATCCTCTACTCAAGGTTTGATCTTCATTAACACAGACACAGTCCGACCTTGCTGTGCTGAAGTTAAGTGACGCAATACCAGATATTAGAGAGCTTGAGTGATCCGTTTTTGAACAACGCATGTTATGCAAAGCAGACTAATATCATACTGCCCATGTGCAACATTCCAAAGTAAAAATTAGAAACGTGTGTTTGAGCGTATGCTGAAGTAATCATATGTTCTACGTAGGTTTAAACAAACGTTATGATAAAATGGCAGACTCATTCAAAATAACTAAAGTTTTTCTAAACGAACCCAGTTTCATGTTCCAACCAATAGAGGGCAGGGCGTTAAAGATAACATGGGTGGCTACGGAGCATTCAAACTGTGTTTTTCACAGAACCATACATACTGCTGTGTTTTTGTGTTTCATAACACCCGTTATTCTAGAACGGATCACTCAAGCTCTCTAGTATTAGCATTGGTTATCGCTTGGGAACACTGGGTTCTGCTGAAACTCAGATCGTCCTAACAGCATAGAGCCTGTGCAAATCCTGAATTCCTGCATTAGAATTATGCAGTGGACGGGACTATAATGACAATTGTAGTTGAATGGCCCCAAAACATGAACAAAATGAAAGCAGACCATTCTAAAGGCCGCTTCACAACAACAATGGGAACGGCAATGGAAACGTAACCAGGAACCTGAACATTAAAAGGGAGCTGCACAATAAACAATATTTATAAGATTGTTAAATATTTATAAGCCATATCAGCCAAAATACCACAAACACAACATGCAACTAACTACATAACCAAGCACAGCTCTTTGGTGCTGAGGGGAGGGGCCATGGGTACGTCATGTGGTGGAGGTGTGCCCCCATTGGTCAAACGGCTTACGTTTAACGGGAAAGTTAAAAGTTGATCAACTTTCCTGTCCATTGCCATTTGCCATTCCCATTTATTGTGAACGCCGTCATTGCCATTTGGCTTTCTTTC
Organism: Trigoniulus corallinus; assembly: GCA_013389805.1. Classification (NCBI taxonomy): domain Eukaryota; kingdom Metazoa; phylum Arthropoda; class Diplopoda; order Spirobolida; family Trigoniulidae; genus Trigoniulus; species Trigoniulus corallinus. Next base: position 21,930,576 of record JAAFCE010004209.1, on the reverse strand, counting down.
CTTCCCGTTCCCGTTTACGTTGCTGTTGTGAAGTGGCCTTATCTCGTCCTTCCCTATGTCGAATTACTCGTTAGTCCCTGGCCGAATTCCCAACTGGAATCCCAAATTGGAAAACTCCATAAGTTGGATGTTGTTTGGGGTACCTTTGAGTTCGACTTAGCGAGATCCAACTGCATTGGGGCAGTGAAGAAATGCAGAGGGAAAGTGATTGTCTTTAAAAACTTTTCCAGTGGAGGGTAGAACTTGGAGGTAATGGTTCAGGGAAGGGACGGTAGGTATTTCTTATGTATTAGGGGGAGGCAGCATTTCAGAATTCAGTGCAAATTTAAAACATTGTTAAAAAGTGCTTATCAGCTTCGAATACAGGTACTCAAATTATAATCTGTTTCTTCAGGTTTAAAAAGCAGATAAGCACTTGAGTGGTTTTGTATGATATTTTTTAATTACACCTCGTATCAGGTGTACGTGATCCTCGAAATTTTAAATTTCATTAAAACGGGCTTACGCTTTTGAGGGAAGAACTCGAAATGGGCACTCCAATCCTCCTAAGATCTAAATGACATTCTGATTTACGCGTTCTCAACTCAAAATGTAGCAGTTTCTTTCTCGATGTCTGAATCAGGGTCTTTAATTGATAGGCACCCCCACCACGTTGCTTACCTGTCGGAAGGGGAGAGCTTTCCTTTGTCCTTTAGGGCCCTTCAACTACAAGGTCATTAGAGCCCCGTCCTTTGCGTAGTTCTAATGCAGAGATTACACAGACACTACACTAATGCAACGATTTTTGGGTATTAGCGGTTCCCAATTTTCCCAAGCAGCCACCCATGTTATTACTAGCTAGGGTTGTGTTGCTTAACGTCAGTGATCAGACGAGAACTTGTGTGTGGAATGCAATAAGGCGCTCCCTTTCCTTTTGTTGTTTCAATGCTAAATGTTATACGAGACCCTACGGTAATGGTGGCGAACCTTTTTTGAAGATGGGTCACAATAAAACGGAAAAAAACAAAACCATAAAGTTGTCATGGGTCAAGTGCAAACACTATTTAATTTTATGAATCAAAATAAATTATTATTAATAATGAATAAAGTTTATTAAAGTAGCAAATAGAAAACATCATCATACCCTTATCCCGCCTTTGGCAGGGTCGGGTCTGAGAGTTATAGCCCTCCACTACCATCTATCCCCCATGAGGTTCCCGTTCACCCTACACACTACCATATCCTGACGAACAGCCTGCTCCCACATCTACTTTGGTTTGCCCCTGCCCTGGGTGCTTCCAACCACCTGCATTCCTGAAATGGACCTAACTAGCTCCTCCTCCTATTCTCATTACGTGTAATGCAAGTTGTTATGTCTAAGGGGTGCAGGCCAGTGCCGTCTTAACAGCATTATCGGTCCCTGGGAAAAGCAGTGTGACAAGACCCCTATGACAAACACTCACAGAAATAATGTGGAATGCGGGCCATGTGTTAAGAAGGCACTGGAGTGGGCTGTCGTGTGGGATTGGTAGGTCACTTCAGTTACCAACTTTAAAAATAAAACCCAAGCCCAGTTAGTACTGACATGGGTGATTGCTCAGGAAAGCTGGGTACTGCTAATACCCAATAATCGTCGCATTGGTGTAGTGTCTGTGCAGTCCATGCACTAGAACTATGCAGTGGACGGGTCTCTAATGACCTTGTAGTTGACGGGACCTTAAACACCAACAAACAAACAAACAATTAAAGCCTGTTGGCAGGGTCGTGTCCGTGGGTTCATTGAACATGCTCTGACTGGGGACACCCCAGTTGGGCGTCTGGAACCCGCAGGAAAATTGGCTAGTTGTCTGTGGGGGATGCCGGCCTACCCCATTGTTCCAACACCGCATTATATAACCAAACTATATATTTTAGCAGGTAAATTAATGCTATGTCGGTTATAATATTGCATGGTGTCTGACCCATTGCAGAATAACTATAATGCAACAGGAATCAGGCTCATGCCGAGTGCTTACCTATTCCATAACAATGCAGAAAGATAGGATTATTATGATATCCAAATGCCTCCCAAAAGGAATGTTTAGGGTGCAATGGACAGTAGCGATTGCTGGATTCGCCCCTACTGCAGGAAGGAAGTATCATGATAAATTTTAATAAATGTCATTCATGGTATTTTTTAGATATGTATGGTAACACATTACAGAATTAATATAGATATAATTTTCAGAATTCCATTAAATTAAAAAGTGAAAATCTCAAAAAGTGTCTCTTATGATGTTTTGGGAGAAGGTGTCTATACAGGGTGTCCGAGAACTCGGCAAGAAAAAAAAAACGTATTTTAGAGGGTGCCAAACTATGCATTTTTAACATAGGAATGTAGGGTCCAAAGTCAAGCCTTAACAAATGGCAAGCAAAAGAAGGTGTTGTATTTGATGTGGCCATACTTGCTTCCACATCAATTAACAGGCCACATGAATCTCGTTTTTCTACAAGAACAGTTGCCAGAACTTATGGCACACTTTCCACCTCAAATATGCCAACAGATGTGGTTTCAGCATGATGGAGCCCCAGCACATTTTACCTTGAATGTGCGAGCTCATCTTAATGCCACCTTAACAAATGGCATTTGGCCAGAATTGCATTTGCTGCTGGAGATGTACAGGCCATGGCAGGGATGCTTGAAAGAGTTAGACAATCACTGAATAGACGTTGTGCAGCATGCATAACAGCAAATGGTAACCACTTTGAACATTTACAGTGAAAACTTTACATGAAAATTGATTATGTCTACCAACACCTTATTTTGCTTGCCATTATTTAAGGCTTGACTTTGGACCCTACATTCCTAGGCTAAAAATGCTTAGTTTGGCACCCTCTAAAATAGGTTTTTTTCTTGCCGAGTTCCTTGACACCATGTATAGAAGGGCACCCTTACTTCCGGTTTCTTAGAGGAAATGGGAATTTACCTGAACTGATTCATAGACGAATATCACCTGGAAACCAAGAAGCGCAATATTAGGCATATTTCCCCACACTGACACTATTGCTGAAAGGTGTTAAGTCTGGTTCCGTGACATGCAACACTGACGAGAATTGTGAGTGAGCAGACGAAATGCCACATAAACTGGCGATGTAGGAGCTCCACTTTTTCGGAAGGGTAGCGCAAAATCAACCTAAAAGTGGTGCCTAGTTCCGTATTACCACACTTTAATGCTAATCTCGTTGAAACTGATGACATTTTGATGACGTTTTGTGCTAGTGCTTTATGATGGAGCGCCAGTGCAATTCCTTAATGCCTGGTTCTGTATACCCACGTGCTAACGCTATTAGCGTTGTATCAGATGACAAAGCACAAAAAATGGTGACGTCACACTGCTACTTGGGGCGCTGCAGAGCAGCTATGCGTGACGGTATTTGATTTGACAGGTGGTCAACTCACAAAGTGTCCTGCAAGTCATGCTGCGTTCTGATTGGCTGGCGGTTGAGCTGTCTGCTTGAAAATTGGTGGAGGATAAACTGAGACATGACGGTGGCGTGACGTGACTCCAAATAAAGAGCTACACTTAAGGAATTGCGCTGACGCTCCTTCATAAAGCACTAGCACAAAACGTCATCAAAATGTCATCAGTGTCGACAAGATTAGCATTAAATTGTGGTGATACAGAACTAGGCATAAGTTTAACGATTTTTGGGAGTCATGTCACGCCAGCATCATATCTCAGTTTATCCTCCGCCATTCTTCAAGCAGACAGCTCAACCGCCAGCCAATCAGAATGCAGTGTGACTTGTGGGACGCTATGTGAGTTGACCACCTGCCAACTCAAATACCGTCATGCATAGCTGCTCTGCGGCGCTCCAAGAAGCAGTGGGACGTCACCATTTTTTGTGCTGTGTCGTCTGATTCAATGCTAATAGCGTTAGCATGTGGGTATACAGAACCAGGCATGAAGTTGAGAGGTAGTCAACTGCATTTGTCACAAGTGTTGCATGCATCTGATTGTCACTTTTTAAAAACGTCTGTTCTTCGAATTTCTATTGGTGTTAGATTCCTGTGTTCTGTGCGCCACCTCACAGGTATTTTTTAGAAACATTAAAACCTAGTGTGATTTCTCTCCTGGCTTGGAACCACAACAGCACATGCTCGACATATATTGGCAGGTGATACACTCCCTAGATATTTCTGAAACCTTTATACTAGTAAAAACAGACGTTTCTAAAGCATTTGATACATTAGATCATAATAATCTTGCCTATCTACTCGAGAAAGCTCTACCAAAGAATCCTTTATGCAGTATCATAGCATCTTTAATTTCAAATAGGACAGTAAAGCTAAAGAACTCTGAACTTTCAGTCCCCGTCCCTAGGGGTGTTCCACAAGGCTCTGTACTTGGTCCAATTCTTTACAATGTTGCAACTTCCCTGCTGGCTGGTATTCTAAGCCACCGCTTTAACTGGATGTATGCGGATGACAATTTTTTTGGACTTTCTTGCCCCCTTTCTGCTCTTTCTACTACACTCCTGGAAATCGAAAAAGACATTCAAGCTCTTGACACCTGGTATTCTCGTAATCATATGAGACTAAATGCCTCCAAAACTGTTAGGATGATTTTCTCACGATCTGGGAAGCTTGGAAATGATATGGTCAGCTCTAAAGCCCTGCCCATACTGGGGATCACTTTTGATCCTGAGCTGTCCTTTTTGCCTCATGTCGATTACTTAACTAGCCGATTAAATTCCCTTGTTTTCCTGTTTCTTCGTCTCCGGCGCTTCCTTCCTCGTAGTATTCTTATTACCTTGTTTAAGGCCAAAGTTTTACCTGTACTCCGCTTTTCATCGGTGTTCTTATCCTCTGTTAACAAATCAGCAATTCTGTCCCTAAAAACTTCTTTTAACAGGATTCTTCGAATGATACTTAAAATCCCTCCTCGTGACAGTGTGACCATACACTGTAATAAGTTCCATCTATTAATCTTCTTCGGCACTCTTCGCTGGTTTAATCTTTGTATCTTAGCCACTGCCATTCGATCTTCATCTCATCCTTTCCATCCAATTATTGCTTTCTTTGTTTCTTCTGCTGAAGTGAGACAAACGAGACGTTTCTCTTTTGAAACGTCTAAGCGTATATCTAATTTTTTAGCTAGGTTTTTTCCATATAACCATCTGAAGTCTTGGAATGATCTACCTTATTCAGTTAGGTCCGCAGTGTTCGATTGCTCGGCTTATAAGTGCCGCTATTCATGTATTCACGTTCGGAAATTGCTTTTTCAATGTCTGTTATCTGAACAAGTGTTGGCTTAACTTGGTCTTTTCCATTGTAACCTGTCTTTATTCTCACTTGTTGTTTTTTTCTTTTCTTTGTCTTTTACCAAATGTATTGGTGGAAATAATAATAATAATTATGTGGTTGACGTCATAATTTTTCCATCTGCTAAAGTGCAATTCTCTCGAGTGTGGCATGCCAGAGAACCAGACTTTACTGACTTAGGATTTTTCTGCTACACTATTCTTCTATTAACATGTACTACTGAGTCTAATAATCTCAGCTTATCCCACCGTGATGTTTATGGCTTTCATGTTCATACCTTAAGCAAGAGTACATTTTCTGAGATTTTCTGCTCAGAGCATTTGTTCCTGAAGTTAGTTGTTTATGATCTGAACTATTCATGAAGCAAGGTTTAACTGCAAATTGAGATGAAGTTAGCCATTTCAATTACAACAAACTCTACTGCTCCAATGATGACTTATTTTAGAGTACAACATTTACTTTGCTGCAGCACAAAAGTTCATTAGAACACAACAGTTGCTTTCTTGTTACAATTCTGCTGCTGAATAATCATTTATAACATTTGGATTTTTAAAAATACGAATTGCCTGTTTGATGTAAATGAGATTTTAATTTTTTGATGTCTACCTCTGACTGCTTTTAATTATTTATCATTATATAATTGATGTCCAATTTTGGCCTGGCCTTTAATGGATCTTTGACATGATATGCAATTTTCTTTTCTATTTTTTCGTTGTGAAATCTTCTTTACCGTTATATCTTTAAAATTTAAATGCTAATTTATAAATAATTAAGCATTTTGTAAAATTACTCATAAACTATTTATTAATTATAATTCATGGCAGTTAACATCCAGCAACAGCAGTGATCCTGTCATTAAATCCGAAATTGTCGAAGTCACTAACGTATCCAGTTCCCAGAGTGTCTGACAACACCATATAATCTCCAGTGCAGACGTCATCATAAACGATGGCACATCCATCATGAGTGTCAGCTGATGAAATTACATCATTAAATTCTTCAGGTATAAGATTGCAACCATCTTGGATAGTTATGTCGGTACACTCTCCTAGAAATAGAAAGGTGAACAATTTGGGTTGTAGGAGAAAACATGAAAATTATCAAGCACCTAACAACGGCAAAGGTGATTGCATCTTTGTTGACTATTTCTGGGGGTGTGCGAAAGTGACTCATGGGCCTGCATGATCCATAACAATTAACAACTTTCCTTTTCTTGCCAGTGTCAGTAACTTGCAGGCCATATGGCACCGTTGGCCTGATGAATCCATACATTGAATGTAATTTAATGAAGGGGTCTTGCATGTAAGGCCCAGTAAGGCATGTAAGTACCAGGCCCAGTATTTCATGGAAAACTTCTGACACCAACGATCAGTCAACTTTAGCAGTTACAATTGGATCAAATGTCATATTTAGGAATGAGGTCTGCAACGAATGCAGATTTTTCAAATGATCTGATAAGTCCCATCATTGAAGTTGAGCATTGTTGGTTTTTCGTTCCATTCCAATTTTCAGTAGAAATTTTGCTACTTCTAAAAAAAATGGGTTTGGTAAGGTTTGTTTGGTTTATTGATTACCCTGCCTTTTACAAAATGTTGTATTCCTCATTTCGTTTCATATAAATCATAAAAGGTGATTAGTTAAATGGACATAGACTCCAGGGCCTGCCTTTTCAGCAACGTGATAGTATTAATCATAAACATTAATTCCTTGATAGTACTAGCATGGGCGACCACTTGGGAACACTGGGTACAACTAATTCCAAAAATTGTCATAACAACATAGTGTCTGTGCAGAATCTGCATCAGAACTATGCAGTGAACAGGGCTCTAAAGCCCACTTCACAACAGCAACGGGAACGGCAACGGAAAACATGTTTTGTGCAGAGGGCGGGGGCGACGGGTACGTCATGTGGTGGAGGTGCGCTCCTATTGGTCAAACGGCTTACGTTTCACGGGAAAGTGGAATTTTTTTCAACTTTCCCGTCCGTTGCCATTGCCGTTCTCATTCCCGATGTTATTGTGAAGCGGGCTTTACAACCATTGTAGTTGAAGGACCGTAAAACACCTCATAATAAATCAACTCCTACTCAGAATATCAATAGTTAGGCCCACTGCACACATCGCATTTTTGCTTGTGTGGGTGCTGCAGGGAAACTACAGCGACGCTGCAATTATCCAATGAATACACAAGCAGTGAAATATCACCAGAACACTTTTTACAATTGTAAATAATGGATTCTAATTACAGAAGGCATGCACTTTTTGCCTACAAAACCGCACTTACGATATCAACAGATGTGTGCAGCACTCAATAGGCCAATAGGTACTATGTGATCAGATGCACGTGTGTGGCGCTATCTTGGTCTCATACGGATCTGCAGGCATTTTCAGATGCAACTCCAATATGTGGAGTTGCAGCAGTGCTGGAGGTATGTGTGCACTTCCCATTGCAACTAATATATCCATAGCCATAATTATGATGCTGCAGTGGCACTGCATGAGTAAAAATTGGATGTGTGCACTGGGCCTTATTGTCATTTGTTAATTATAATTCTTCTGCTGTGCTTTTTCTTAATTCTGCTACATTGATTCCCCCTTCCCCCAAAATGTTCATAAACTACAAGGCTTTTGCAATTAGTCATGATGAACGATGTGAAAAACGAATTGAGGCCTCAATTCGTCCCATTCTGTTTCGTCTTGGCTTTCGTTTGGTAGTATTGCAATTATCCGTCTCCGTCAATTGTGTGTCTCCTAGGGAGCAAGAATTCGCCGGCATGCAAATTCATCACAGAAAAGGAAAACGTTTATTTGTGCTTTTCACGTCCTTATGCTATTCAGGACGACTTGGAAGGATGAGGTTTTTTACTTCTCGTCTTTCATCCAGGAATGCCCATGTTACAAGAAATCACAAAATCCCTATTATGCCAGGTATACTAACCAAAAAAGTCGGCGTTTGTGCAAAATGTTACAATAACAGGGTCGTCTGTCTTCTTGAGGGTATTGTAAACGTTACTCCGTCCAGATCCTTCCACTGCATTGATACTTCCCTTGCTATTAAAAGAAAAAAATATGCCTAGGTGACGTGCATATTACTTCCGTGTAGTTGAAAGGGCCTAATACATCAACAAAAGCAACAACAACAAATGACCACATGGCTGTATCCAAACGTACTAAGCTGGTGCAGGAAACGCTGGATTTGCTTAGGTTGGTTTGATCGGATTTCATTGCGTTATGTTTTGTTCAGAAGTTATTTTTGATTGGATGGTCAAAAGAGATAAATAATTCCCTGAATTCTTATTGCCCTCTTGAGGCCTAATGTGATTGCAAATAAGACACACTATTAGTTTAATACATACAGTGGGAGTCAAAAGTGAACGACCATGCATGGGTGTTACACATTTTGTTTGTAAATAAAAATGCAGCTCACATAAATAAAAAATTATTTTTTATTTTCAACTCTTAAATGTTGTTAATGCCTGGGGGAAAAAATAAGAGGAAAATATATGCAAATTATTGACAAAATCGCAATTGTGTATTGATAGGCAAAATTTTAAGAGTTAAAAGTCAACAACCATGTATGATTTACCAGTAATTTTCAAAGCAATAAGACATAATTTTGTCCTCTGGACAAAAATAATTCTATTCGATATTCTATTTCATGTTCTATTCCACATTCTATTTGAAAATAATATTCAATCTTGTCACAAAATGGAGAAGAGCAAAGAAGTTATTAATGATTTGAGAAAAGTCTTCATAAAACTTAGAAATGCTAAAATCAATGAAGTTCTTAATATTTCCCCATGAACTGTAAAAACCTTCATGATTAAATACAATAAGACTGGAAAAATTGAAAGTCTGCCTCGTTCTGGTCACCCCAAAAAACTATCTTATGCTGATGAACGTGCAGTGGTTCGTGAAGTCTGGAAAAATCCTTTGGCAAGTGCTGTTGCTATTGCAAAAAATCATTCATATCTTATGATAGTACCAGTTAGTGCCAGCACAATAAGGTGGGCACTAAATGATGCAGGATTACATGGCAGAGTACCTAGGAAGAAGCCATACACCTCCAAAGTGAATAAACAGAAAAGACTTGATTTTGCTATAAATACAAAAATTTTGACTTCTCTTTTTGGAGTAATGTTATTTTTACAGATGAATCTAAATTTCAACATTTTAGACCTGAAACAAGACCAAAGATATGGAGATCTGAAAACCAAGAATATCAATAATGCAATGTTCTGCCAATGGTGAAGCATGGTGGAGGTGTAGTAATGGTGTGGGGGTGTATGGCTTCCTCTGGAGTTGGTAATTTAGTGTTTGTGGACTCTACTATGAAAAGAAGATTACCGTATTATCTTGTGTATAATATGCATTCCAAGTTTTAAGACTTAGTTAAAGAAAAATATTAATGCCCATGTATAATATGCAGGTTAAGTTTGCCAGTTCCCAATTCTTTCAGATGATGATTGGGAAGAATTTTTAGGCTTTTAATATTGGTATTGTTGGACATAACTATACAATAGAATATTCATTTTTATTACAGGACTTGTTAATTTTTTATAGTAGTATGCTAGTATTATTATATCTATGGTTACACTTGTATTAATATACAAGCACTTGTATCTATGGTATGAAGGTAAATATAGTGTAGGTAGCTAAATATTATATTTATAAAACTAACTCAAAACAGCATCTAATAGAAGTTAAATGAGGTTAATAAGCAAACATGTCTCTTCTTGCTTTCAATGGATGATCCAGTATTCTTTATGCATGTTTAGTGTTCTCTGATAATGGGTGAAATTTTTACACCTATGTATGATACACACCCAGACTTTGTATCCAATTTTTTGGGAAAAAAAGTGCGTATTATACACGAGATAATACAGTATTTGAAGAATCTGCAAGATTATTTGTTGATTAGTGTGGATCATTTAAGGCTAGGACCAAGTTGGATCTTTCAGCAGGACAATGATCCAAAGCATAAGTCCAATTTGGTAATGGAATGGTTCCGCAATAATGTGCCAAAAATACTTGATCACCCACCCCAGTCTCCAGATTTAAATCCTATTGAACATTTATGGAGTTATTTAAGAGAAACAAATATGAAAACAGAAAATTTATAGCATTTCCAAGCTGAAAGATGTGATTATTGAAGAGTGGGAAAAAATACCAACAAAACTCACGCAAACCTTGGTGGAGTCAATGCCATGCCGATTATCAGCAGTAACAGAAAGTAAAGGAGGACCAATACAGTACTAAAGTAGTAGGGAAAGAAAGTTTCACTTCTTTATCATGCAAATGGCATGTTTTGGTTATACACTTTTGAGGCTTAAAAAATGGTATATCAATACACATTTGCCTTTTTTTCAATACCTTGTATAAATTTTCATTTGATTTTTTCAACTGGTATAAATAACATGTTATGGTTGAAATTAAAAAATTAATTTTTCATTTATGTGAACTATATTTTTATTTACAAACAAAAATGTGTGCCAATCATGCATGGTTGTTCATTTTTGACTCTCACTGTAGATTCCCAAACTTATTTGCAGGTATTTGTTCTACTGCCCCCTTTACAGGAAAAGAAATTACTCATCGCCCCAACCCATGGAAATTAACTTCAAGTGAACAGGCAGAAAGATATATTAAAACATTTGTGTTCTTGTAAGACACTTGAAATCAGCCAGCATTCCAAAATAGGGGGCCCTGGGTAAGTACAATTTGGGAAGCCCAGTTCTTCATCTTCCTGGGTATAGCATAGCAGCCATCAATGTCTTATTAAAAATTATATCCTATAGGTGAAGCATGTATGGATAGTTTTTATTTTATCTTTATTCATGTTTTCAACACCCCCAATTTTAACAAAACGCCCCCAAATGCACCCAATTCTACTATCGC
>JAAFCE010004209.1:21887907-21905372 GCA_013389805.1 Trigoniulus corallinus | reverse complement strand
TGGGTGCCGCTAATACGCAAAAATCATTCCATTAGAGTAGTGTCTGTGTAGTCTCTGCATTAGAAATATGCAGGGACGGGGCTCTAATGACGTTGTAGTTGAGGGGCCCTAAAATTCCAATGAAACAAAAAAAACAAAATAGGAAAATGTTTTCCGGTCAAGTTGCGTTGGACACACCAGTTCTCGTAAGATCACTGAAGTTAAGCAATGCAAACCCACATTAGTACCTACACGGGTGGTTGGTAGAGAACGTTGGGTGCTGCAAATTTCCCCTTCCTAGATCCCCTACACCTACGTCCTCCCCTCACACGAGCAGCCTCCTAAGGGTTCAGCCTGTTATAGCTGCTTGGCCTATTCCACAACCCGTTAGTGTAGTGTAGCATAGCATATTGCAATAACGTAAGAGGGTTTCCATTAAACAAAAATCAACATTGTTTGTCAGAGATAACTGAAGTGCCAAACTCAACGTTTGCACATTTAATATATAATAATGACAAATTGATCGAATAGTGGACAAGTAATGGAAACAAGGAGGCATTATCAGATAGCAACACCAAAGGCTCCATATGTTGAGGGGGAGCGGCGAGTTGCGTTGGACACACCAAGCCCAGGTAGTACTGACATGGGTGGTCTCTCGGGAAAGCTGGGTACTGCTAATACCCAATAATCGTCACATTAGTGTAGTGTCTGTGCAGTGTATGCATTAGAACTATGCAGTGGACGGGTCTCTAATGACCTTGTAGTTGACGGGACCTTAAACACCAACAAACAACAATCCATATGTTGAAGACGCCTTGAACGAGAGTTTTTCTATTGTGTGTGGACAACGGGTGTTTGTGTGCAATTTTGATGAAGATGACAGATGAACTAACTAAAGGTTGGTTTTCACGGTTCATTTTGATGATCATCCTGGATCATTCGCTTTAGAGAAACATAAAGTAAAATTACTTCTTATTTACACGTGTCATCCAAAAAATGGAAAAGTGAATTGTCGTTCACCTCAGTTGACTTTGAAAGATTGTGCAATATGAAGTGGCAGTGAATGAATTTGAAAAAGAAACGGGTTTACACGATTCACTTTTGATTAATGACCCCAGTGAATCATCAAATGTGATGAAAAAGTTGAACACCACCCAACTTTGTTCATCCGTTCACAGTTTACTGGGCAATCGCTTTGAGGAAATCATCCTGGATGATCATTAAAAGTGAACTGTTTAAACGCGCCTTTAGTTTAGGCTCAAAGGCGGAGCACTTCAAACAAAGTTCACCCCCAAATATTTTTAAATATTCAGAATCCCTTAGTATAATTCTAGCTAGCAATTTCAATAGGTACTCTACTGCCCCTTAGACAACGTTCCATCTTCAGTGGTTTAGCCAACTGGATTAGATTGCAACTGTTGGGCTGGCAGTGTAGAAATGGGGATAGAAATGCAAAGTTGAAATGCATCAATTGAAATATGCACCCCATTGAGGTACAGCTCCTCCGTATCCATCCCTGTTTATAATTGTAATGAAACAGATCTGTTTTGTGCTATTCCAAATGATTGTTTTTAATATACAGTAGAACTTCGGTATATCGAACTCGCTTATATCGAAATCCTGTTTATTCCCGCTTATATCGAAGCTTGAGCGCCGGTCCCGCCCGATGTAAATTTTAGCTTTACATATAATCCCGGATTTGGATATATCGAATCTCAGATATATCGAACTATTTTTCACGGTCCCCTGAGGTTCGATATAACGAGATTCTACTGTAGTCATGAAACACTTGTAGGCTCTAGAAAAGCAATGGACCTTTTTACTGTCATATACTGTTCAAACGTGTTGGGTATTGCCAAAACGAAACTTGGTCACTGGAAAAGTGCAAATCCTTAATACTTTAAGTTAAGGGGTTAAGTATGAGCAATTTACCATTTGTTTAGTATGCAAATAGGAATGCATGTATAAAATTTATTTTTCTTCTATGAATAAAGAGATGCAACGAGGACCTACAACAGTGGGGGCCAACCTTTTTTTTGAAGACGGGTCACAATAACACGAAAAAAGAGCAAAAGTGTTGTCCGCGGGTCAGTTGCAATCACTACAGTAAAACCCCACTATAACGATCTCGGATGTGACGAATTCCTGGATGTTACGAATGGTTTCCAAGATCCTGGCAAAAGGATAGGAGTTTGTATTGTAAAAAGATTGGATATAACGAATTTCCCGGTAATAATGATGAAAAGTTATAGAAGTTTTGGTAATTTGCTTGGATATAACGAATGATGGACCTTATAAATAATTTTTATTTATGGATTTAGCACAAACTTCTACTCAATGGTCACCACGTATTGAATTGACAGGAATACCTTGTCATACTTTTCATTTTACTAGGGCAGAATGCACAAATGGCTGATGATATTAGAAGTGTTCATTTTCTCATCATCATCGCCACCCATACTCTTTTCCCGCCTGTGGCAGGGTCGGGTCCCCCATTCACCCACCATTACCATATCCTCTCCCTCTGCAGGAATTAGATAGTCTGGAGAAATACTCTCCCCACTCCTTTACCTCAGAAGGATGAAACAGGACTTTACCTTTTCTGTCCTTCCCTGTTGTTGCTCAAGGTAAATCTTTATTCGCCTTATCCCTGGGCTTGACCAGTGTACATTCTTCCTTCATGCTATCCTTTGTCTCTATCATAGAAGACCTCATACTTGTGGTGTATGACCAAAGCAAAGATCCTCCTAGATGTGGCCTTGGTCTGCCTGTAGTATATTTTAGAGTCATGGTCCCCTATCTCCATCCACCTATGTAATACAGCCTTTTCTTTTTTGGTGGCTGCCTCTATTGCATTATTTCACCACTATGTCTGCCTGCCCTGGAGTGTACCTTCTACTCTAGCCTTACGTAAAATTGCTTCCCCACATTTTCTAATTTTTCTGGCAAAGCTGTCCCACATTGCATCAACTGTCTCTTCCAAATCCCAGTCTACTTGCCTATCTACTTCCTGCATGAATTCCTGTTTCCAACACCTAATAACATGCACTCCTCAAGAAATGACTGCCCTTCAATACTTAAGGTCAGTTATTACAGCTAGCCAGTAATCTGGGAGAATACCAACTGCAAGAAAACTAAATAAACAGGCATTAAAATAGTAAGAAAAACATGCAGAAATGTTTCATTGGGGTAAATAGGAAGGTACACAAAGATTAGAAACCAAATGTTTTGCAGAACTACCAAAACCACAATTTCTTGATATTTGGGGTAGTATCACAGACTACTGGTTAGCTATCTAGGGTTAAAAGCAGCTTTCCTGGTTGTAACGAATTCCTGGCTATAACGAATGTGATTGCCTTCCGTTACAAATTCGTTATAGTGGGGTTTTACGCATTTAATTTTATGAATAAAAATTATTATTAATGATGAATATATTAGTTTATTAAAGTAGCAAATAGAGAACATCAATATAATGCCCTTATCCCGCCTGTAGCAGGGTCGGATTTATGGGTTCTAACTTCCAGGTCCCCGTTCAACCCACACACTATGATACTATAAACTAGAGACAGAGGGTCTATGCGGGTGGGTCACTTAAAATTGCACGGTGGGTCACAGGTTCGCAACCACAGAGCTACAACAACATGTGAGAAAAATGTTTTTCATTCTTGATAATTGTGCAGCACATCGAGTCCAGAGTGCTCACTAGAGCTTACAGAATATTCAATGGAATTTCTGCCATCAAACACAAGACCTCTAGTCCAGCCAATGACTATAAGAATAATACAAAAATCTTAAAATTTTATATTATGGAAACGTCTGTGAACCACTTCTTAGAAGCTGTTGAGGACAATTTCTTGGCTTCATCTTCCACTGCCAAGGAAGTTGGTTCACAAATTATTATTCTTAAGGCAGAGTTTTCTTGCTGTGGTTGTAATTTGTGAAACCCAGAGATTTCTGCAAGAGCCAAAAATGATTTCGCCTACACTTCAGAACTTCAACTGGGAAGAATTTCAAACTATTGATGATTAGCATTTGGTGCTATGGATGACAAAATTATCATTAATAGCATTGAGTGCTGTGATGCAAATGAAATCCTTGTAGATAATTCTGTGGAAGGGTTTAATTTGTATCATAGCACCCAATGCTGTAGTTATCACTTGTTGTTGTTGTTCATTCGTGTTTTAGGGCCCTTCAACTACAAGGTCGTTAGAGCCCCATCCACAGCATAGTTCTTATGCAGAGACTACACAGACACCTCACTAATGTGAGGATTTCTGGATATTAGCAGTACCCAGTTTTCCCAAGCGACCACCCATGTCAGTACTAATATTCTTACACACACTCAAATGGGTTATGGAGGAAGCCAAGCAGCCATAACAGGCTAAACCCTTAGGAGGCTGCTTGCTGGAGATAAGGAGGAAGGTGTGGAGGATGCAGGAAATGGGAAACTTGCAGCACCCAACGTTCTTTAATAACCACACATGGGGTTGCATTGCTTAACTTCAGTGATCAGACGAGAACTGGTGTGTCCAACGCAATTCACCGCTCCCCCGTTGTTATCCCTAATTGACACTAATGCTAATGTTATCATCAATAGCATTGGGTGCTATGATGCAAATGAAATCCTTGTGGAAACAGTGCAAAGAACAATGAGCCACAGGTATTCACTCAAGGTACTAAAGATACATCAAGGTGTTATGATTAACAGACTGTTGAGAATAGGGTACAAGGATCCTCCATTTGGCAGCTTTTCCCTTGCAGAGTATAGGAGGAAATGATAATCCATTCAAGTTGAAGGTCAGGGCACGAACAGACTCGTATTACAGCTCGTTTTTTTCCAAGGGTCATTCGGCGATGGAATGCTCTTAGTGAAGATGGAACGTTCTGAGAGAAGGTGCCCCTGTATCAGGTAGGCAATATATGGCAGAATAAATGCCAGGCTTCAGGTTCGTTGGGGGGTTTTCAATAAGTTAGAAATTTGGAATGATCTGTATTCTCTCCACTGCCAATTTGGCCTATCAGGCTGTTTGCTGTGTAGCTGCCTTTATTGAACCAGAAGGCACAATGATGATTTGTCCTAATTAACAAGAATCCACCGTCTCTTTCAAAGAAGAAATTCTTAATGAATATCGAAACTAAATGGCAAGTTACTGGCTTTTCAACTTGGGGCACTGTGGTGGTGTATAATGGTGCTGTTTTTGAAACGTTTCTTATCAGCTCACTTGGACAAAGAGAGTGGTATTCTTTTCTTTTGTGGTCCTGCAAATCAGGTAGCTTCTAAACTTCTGCAATTCAAACATCAACGTGCCAAAACAAAACGTGAGGAAAGGAAGCATAAAGCGATCTGATTTGGTTGCTGCTTTCAATTCAGACGACCACGTCACACTACCTGGTAGAGGCTTTACGCTACACGTGGCCTCTTTGAACATCATAATTGATATATATTTCTTTGTTTGCTTTGGCTGGTAGGGCAAGCATGATCGCTCCTGCTGTATGATGCTAACTAGGACATAGCCTTAGGCTTCTTTCACAAAAAGACTTAGCTAACATGCGATTTTTGGCACGTGTTGGAGAACAACATGGATGACAATAGGCGCATTAACATAAAAATGCTCGATTTTGGCTAACGTGCATAGCAACGCATGAGTCGAGAGTTCAGTTTTCTAGCATTTGCTCACACTTGGAAATACAAGGAACTAAACAGGTCTGTTCAGTTCAACGTCTGCTTCCACTGTAACGCGTTCACTATTTGGTAGAGTAGGCCTACATAGCATCACAGAGAAGAGAAAAGACGTATGACCTCAACAGGATCCATGACTATTCAGTTGTAAAGTGCTTACATGTAAAAGGTTGTTGTTTCTGCTATTGTGTGCTAAATGCAGCCTTAGTCACTGCATGTGAAAGAGACCTTAGAGTTTCATCCTAAGTTCAGTGTCCAACAGATCATCCTTGTATCCATTCAGAAAGACAAGATGGGTGCCTGACCCTACCATAGGCAGGAAATAAGAAGGTAGCTGGATTCCTGACAAACCACCCTAGAATCGTTTGTTTGTAGAAATTAAATTTGTATATGTTAATAGTTTTATGAAATATTATAATATCATACTGTACGAGGTGTGTCCCAAAAGTAAGTGTACTGACGTTACCATGAATTAATGGACAGTGCAATGCTTAATTGGTAGATATTAACTGATCACTACAGGCCTTAGCTGCATGTTCAGACTTGTTTGAAGAGAATTGGTTGAACCAGGATTGTGCTAGCTCTGTTTATGTTAAGTCGTGTTTTGATACCTCGTTACACTTCATAATGAATCAGAATTTTGAACAACACTATGCCATCAAATTTTGTGTAAAACTCAAAAAATCTGCTGCTGAGACATTTGCAAATTTATCTGAAGCTTATGGAGATGCTACTCTATCAAGTTATAACAGGAGACGAGTCATGGGTATTTGAATATGACCCTGAGACAAAACGACAAAGTGAGGAATGGCACAGCCAAAATTCACCTCGTCCAAAGAAAGCATGCATGTGCAAGTCCAAGGTGAAAACGATAATCGTCATTTTTTTTGACAGCCGTGGGATCGTGCACAAAGAATTTTGTCCTCCAGGATGTACCGTTAACCAAGCTTTTTACAAAAACGTCTTGGAACGACTTCAAAAACGGATCCAGAGAGTTCGAAGAGGCATTGCAGATGATTGGGTGCTGCATCACGACAATGCACATGCTCACACCACACTTTCAATTCGTGAGTTTTTGGTGAAAAAAAAAGCATCCCTACACTTTTACAGCTGCCCTACAGTCCTGACTTAGCTCCGTGCAATTTCTACCTCTTCCCCAAACTGAAAGGTCATCACTATGGGACTGTGGCAAACATACAAAAAGTTATAACCGATGAACTGAACTAACTCAAAGAAAGCGACTTCCAGTATTGCTACAAACAATGGAAAAAGCGCTGGAATTACTGTCTGACTTCCCAGGGATCATACTTTGAAGGGGACAACTTGTAATTTTGTGTAAGACTGATATTCATTTAATTAAAACATCAATACACCTACTTTTGGGACACACCTCGTATATTTAAAACAATATACTGTATGTACTGATCTGTATAAATTATTATCCTAGAGAGATAATGCTGCCTTTGCTGTTACATTACAGGTAAAGGGTAGTCTGTGAGACTACCAAAGTAAATTCCAATATTTTATTTAAATGCAGTTCTATAACTTTAAAACTTGATTGCATATTTATTAATCAATATGCTGCAATGCAAAATACACAATTTATTTTAAATTTTCACATTGAGTACAAATTTGTCCACAATGATTACCACAGATTGCTCTGGAGCATCAGTGGCATGAATATTGCATCACGCATTTAATTTTTGAAGTGCAGAAGGAACAAACTCGACGATTTCATGTAGCAGATGTGCTTGCACCCTCCATAGCTTGACGTTTGTTTTGGGGGGGGCCTTCAGTCTCCCCCTGACCAAGGTGCTTTACAACCACCTGCATTCCTGAAATTGTCATAATGAACTCCTCATCTCTTCTCATTATCTGTCCATACAACCTCAACTTATCCTCCCTCATATTTTGGGGATGTCAACCTTCCCCAGGCTAACTCTAATATACTCACTCCTAATTCTATCAGCTCTTGGCACTCCGCTCACGTACCACAGATTTCGCATCTCAGCTTTTTGAATTCTACTGAAGTGGCTCTCTTCACTGCCGAACACTCGGGTACTGCAGCCAAATGTTCCATTGGAAAATTGCTAGGCTGCCCCATAATAGTGCTGCACCGCGAAGTAGAGTTGTCATGCAGAGCTGCGCTACTACGGCAACTTTACAAACGTGGATGGTAAAGGTAGTTGTCAGACACCAACTACCAAAAAAATATAGATTGGAATTAATTTATAAGGAAATCATTGCATGGATCGTTATTAATTAGAAAAGAATGAAGGTACTGAAAATTTCAGGGACATCACATGCATAGAAACCAATGATCAGCCATTTTTATAAGATGCAGGTAGTCTGTCAGACTACCGTTTACCATTCTAGGGTTAAACAACAGTATTATTAAAGTGTGCCATACTGCTCTTATGGGAACACCTCCCTGATGGGTACAATTTGGCTGGGTCCTACAGGTGTACCAATTAGAGCGGTTTCAAAGTTTCACTGTACTTGTAAACTGGCATTCTGATGTACACTCGTTAGGAATTGATATCTAAAGTTAGACCCATGTAATCTATTTTCCTAGAATTTTTTCCGTTTCTGCATGTGGGAGGTTATTTGAGAAGTGTTGTTTACTATTTCCTTGGGATCTACATATTGGTACTTTTGGGTCATTATTAAGGGAGCTACTATCCATTGGAGGCGGTTTGCAATTTCAAGTGAACTTCTAAGTGAGGTTTGAAAAGCAGGTACCTATCTCTGTATTCTTCTTCCTGTAATGATAACACTGGTCAGCATGATTTTTGATGTCTTTATGATGTTATATGATTTGAAACCAGTGTTTTATGCTGATTTCAAATATGCAATTAGTTTTTTTTCCATCACGTATAGTTTTTCAACAAATGTGCTTTAATGATGTGCTGAGATATGCTATATTTCAAGATTATTGTTTGGCATCTGAGTTTACAACAGGTAGAAGGCCACATTTCTGGGTTGAATTTGAAGAATAAAGGGCTGTGAAATAAGGTACCTAGCATGAAGTTGGGAGATGTCATAGCATTTGCCACCATGGTGAAGTTTTTGGGCCCAAATAACTCATCTATTCATACAGGAAGAACTTAACGTTTTGGTGAGATTTGAACTTATCTAAAAAGCATCTGGAATGGAGAGGGACTTAGTGGGGTATAGGTGAAAGTGGAGGATTAGAACCCATAGACCAGACCCTGCCTCAGGCAGGAGAAGGGTGTGCTGATGATGATGATTTGAACTTATCTAAAAGTGCAGCAGAAGTTCTTCGTTCTAGGTTAAAATCAAAAATCCTTTTGGCACCAGGGACATTTTTCTTATGGTATCACCATACAGAAGAAGAGCTACTGCCATTCTTTGCTAAGGAACACTCAATAGTGCTTTGCTGTAGCATTCCTGGCCACATGAAATATTTTGAATTCCAATATGCAGCTTCTGAGTGGAGGCTCTGCATTGGCTCCTCCAAAAGGAGATTAAAGTCAATACTTCTTCATAATGGGAGTAAGTAGTTTATTCTGTTCAGCTAAGAGAATCTTTTGAAAGTGTGAAAATGCCACAATGGTGTTGATGAAAATTAAAAATGAGGAGCACAACTGGCATGTATGTGGAGATTTCAAAATGATAGGCATGCTTCCTGGTCAGCAAGCAGGCTATACAAAAATGCCATGCTTTTTGTGAGTGGGACAGTAGAGCAAAACATAAGCACTGGGTGAAGAAATCATGGCCAAAAAGAATGCATATCTTGCCAAGGAAAATATTTTGAATAAACCATTGATTGACCCCACAAAGGTATTACTTCCACCTTTACATATTAAACTCTGATGAAACAGTTTGTCAAAACATTGAACACAAATGGAACCTGCTTTCAGTATGTTGCAAAGCAGTTTCCAAACATTACAACAGAAAAAATTAAAGCAGGAATTTTTGTGGGTCCTCAAATTCACAAACCCGTTATTTGAGGATTCTATGAATAAAACTGAAAAATATGCATGGATTAAATTTAAATCTTTTGTTCAAGGCTTCTTGGGAAACATGAAGGGCAAAAATTACCAATACTTAGTGGAGACCATGCTGGAAAAGTAGAAGATACTTGGATGCAATGTGGGTGTTAAATTGCACATTTTACATTTCCATTTGAAATATTTCCCAAACCTTGGAGATTTTAGTGAGGTGAATGAGGAAAGATTTTGCCAAGATATTTAAAGAGATGAAACAGAGGTACCAGGGAAGGTGGAATTCTAACATGAGGGTGGACTACTGCTGGAACCTCGAACTACTTCAAATCCATTCCTCACCAATCCATTTTCTGTAAGTCCAAGAAATCAGACTAAATAATTTTTTTTAACATTCCTCTTAAAACTATTATAATTTAAGGAGATGCTTTTGTGTAATAATATTTACAAGAAATCAATCAAAATTCACATAAGTTGAAGTAATTATTAGCAATTTGTGAAAAATCTGTACATGCCTGAGAAAAACTAAACCCATATTTGAAATCAGCAGCCAAAAACGATTCGGAATCAGCTGAATTCTTGCAATCATCAGAAAATTTTTTTCAAAATCCAGCCCTGTGTAATAGACTGAAAAGTTGGTAGTGTGCTTTTTTTGGTGGTGTTTAGGGGCCCTTCAACTACAATGTCATTAGAGCCCTTACAGAGACTTCACAGACACTATGCTATTGCGACGATTTTTGGATATTAGCAGTTTGCAGTTTTCCCAAGCAGCCACTCATGTTAGTACTAGCTGGGGTTGCGTTGCTTGATTTCAGTGATCAGAGAAGGACTGGTGTGTCCACCGTAATACAGCCGCTCCCTGTCAGTGTGCGACTGCCCTGAGAAACAATTTCTTAGAATCTCTTGTATACAAACCCATGAAGTTTGCATTAGTGCAGAATAGTACAGTAACAGTGTCTGCCATCTTGTTGAGGGTACTGTAGATGTTAGTCCATCCACAGGCGATGGCATCATCGTCATCACTGCCCTTTCTATTAATAAACAATAGTTGTAGACGAATTTCATAGTGCCTTCATGTCTGTTTTCCAAAACTGTCCTGCTCCTTTTGCACTTAAATAACTGTACGTTAAATGTTACCTTGCTTTTAGAACATCTGATGATAGGGTGATGAGTTCTTGGCGTTGTTGAGGCTTGAGTTGGCTCTTCCCAGAAGATAATGTTTTTCTTAAACTTAGGTTAACCTTTACTAAGGCGTCAGCATAGCTCTTGAAGTCTGGATGGATATCATTCCAGGTAATGGATTCTAGTGGGGCTTTATTAGAAGCAGCTAGTTGAACAAACAGCTGTCCATAGATCTAGACAATACGAATTAACTGAATTACAAATCTTCCAAAAGCATAAATCTTACAGCTGGGTCGGGAAGCCTTTCTTTCACTGTAGAGACCCTGCAAGACAGTGTGAGACACTGCAGAGAAGCAAGACACTGCCAGTGTCATGAGGATGGCTGTCAGCCACCATGAGTGTGTGCCTGGTTTTTATAGTCACTGTTTTAGTAAAAATCCTTTGATTTTACTCGCCCGATGCAAGATAAGCTTTAGTAGAGATCTATGATCTCAGTGGAAAACTTCGTGAGACCAGTGCCCCGTGTATGCCGCAGTTTTCTTTCACCCCTAAACGCAATAAAAATATCATTTGTAGCCTACAGGGTCACCAAAAGCAGACAACAAGGAAGCAATGTTTGGCCATCTTGCACATGCACAATGCTCTAGTCCAGTAATCCTCAACCACTGTGCCGTGAGATTCATGAAATGGGACGCCACTGCGAATACCCATACATCAGTGACGTCAGACAAGTATTTCAATCGGTTCTGCCTTCCTAGGAGGGACTGGCGGAACCAATGGGCATAAATATTACAGTTCTGACTACTGGCTAAGAAAGCTATAATGTAGTATTTAGTATACTAGTTTCTCACTTGATGTGCGCATAGGGGTAGGTTACAAGTAACTTTTAACCCTCTTCCCGTCTATGGCAGGGTCGGGTAAACATCTCGACCCTCGGCTATTGTACAGTGTTTTCTCATGCTATTGTACAGTGTTTTCTCATGCTATTGTTCAGTGTTTGATAAGTTTTCAGCAAGCTTTTTACCAATGGCTGAAAACATGGACAAGAGACGAAAAAATTAGGCTCATTTCCATATATGAGCAATATCCTGAATTCATCACACCCTTATCCCGCCTATGTCGGGGTCGGGTCTGTGGGTTCTAATCCTCCACTCCCACCAATACCCTCTGGTTTAGTTTCCCGTTACTTCTGTTTCCACCAACCACCTGCTGTCCCATAATGTACCGAATAAGCTCCTCCTCCCCATTTGCATCACATGCCCATACCACCTCAATCTATTCTCCCTCATCTTCTCTGCAATGTCATTCACCCCCAAGCTACCTCTAATTGGGACCTGGTGGTCACACAGCATTCCGCTTGCCTGTCTCCACTTTAGCCATCCTGCAAAGATTCTACGACTAACGTCTGAGTCAATTTTCCCATTGGGCTGAAACACCGATCCTAGATACCGAAACTCCTTCACCACTGGCATCACCTCATTCCCACAGCGAACCATACCTCCTTGGTCCTGGCCAAGTGTACTCTTTTCTTTGCGTTCACCTTCACGCCCCCTTCACCATTTCTGTTGTAATGTACTGTAAGCCCTGTTGTGCATCCTCTCAAGACTCCCCAAGCCTTCCTACATCAGAAAATACCATCCACTGAGGGGCCCACTCACCTACTCCCATCTGCCCTATTTCCAGCCAGATACAAACAGTCTTGCAAGTACTTGCAGAAGTTACTATATAACAGTGTAAACAGTCTTGCAAGTATTTGCAGCTCATCTACTTGCAGAAGGTGCTTTGGCAACAAAATTTGCCAGCAGTGTATACAGCGTTGGAAGTACTTGTGCAAGAAATTGTGCATCTTGAGTTTGTTGACTTTTTTGTGCTTCCCTTATCTAATTTGCATTTTGTTTTTGTATCCCTTCAACTTGTGAGGGTCTACCTATTACTTCGTGTGTATGTTATTCATGAACGTGGTGGGTTGCCACAACTCTGTACCAGCAGTAAAAATGTAGAGTGCGTTTGCTAAATTCCTTCTATTGTATTCATTATGGGGGATATTGTGGAGCTTGAAATAGGTGGCTGAAGGATGATAGGGTTGTTGGCCATTCATAAAGGAAAAGGGCAGTGATGGATCCAGCAGCAGATCAAGCGGGAGCACTTCAAAAAAGGTGCACCTCAAATACAGTATTTCTTAATATTCAGAATCCCTTACTATAAATCTAGCTAGCAAGTACAATAGGTCATCTCCTGCCCCTTACACAATGTCCTATCTTCAGTGGTTTAGCCAATTACAGATTTGATTGCAACTATTGGACTTGTAATATAGAAATGTGGATAGCAATGTAAAAATACCTCATCATTTGCACCCCATTGAGGTGCTGAGGGGTAGCAATTGCTGCATTGCTCCCCCCTCTCATTTCACCCCTGGAAAGAGGCATTTGTCACTGTCTCGGCAGCTTGTGCTGGTCAGATCAGACAAAACACTATTGCACTGGTTGGTGGAAGTTGTACATAAGTAACTGATGGTGTGTGGGGTGGACGGGGACCTGGTGGGAGATAATTGGGAGTGAAGAGATGCAACTCAGACATGACCCAGCCACAGGCAGGGGAAGGGTACGATGATGAACGGATGTGTGTGGTATGGTCATGTAATGGGCAGAGGAAAGAAGAAACGTGGGGGAAAATCAAAACAAACTTCAGATTAGTTTGGAGGTATGCTCCAGGCAGGAGGTATGGCAGCTCCAGGGGGGGGGGGGATCAGGGGGAAGCACTTCAAATAAGTGCACTCCAAATATTTTTAAATATTCAGAATCCATTGTTATTAATCTAGCTAGCAATTACAACAGGTGTTCTACTGCCCCTCAGGCAATGTCCTCTCTTAAGTGGTTTAGCCAACTGTGGACTGCACTGCAACTGTTGAACTGGCAGTATAGAAATGGGGATAGCAGTGTGAAAATGCCTCATTAGATACAAAGGTGAATCATGCATCAATATGTGCCCCATTGAGGCACTGAGGGGGAGAAATTGCTGCATTGTTCCATCTCCTGAATCTGCCACTGTCTGGAACCCACTGACCCACCCCTGCCACAGGTGGGATAAGGATATGATGATAAAGCATAAGAGATTACTGTTGTGTGGGACAGCAAATGCATGAAACAGGCGTCTTCAAATGTTCTATGCAATGGATTTTTGGGTTGATATTGAATAGAATGGCTGGCTGCCTATGGTTGAAAGATTATAATAAAACAATAGATAAAGACCATCCATGGGCTGTCATGCATCAAGAAATATGATTGCTTCCTGTATGTCAAAACATGTGTTTGCCTCAATTCCATTTCATTCAATATGGGTACCCTTGTTATTGAAAAATGTGGAACTCAAGTAACTCCACAAGAGGAAAATTAAATCATTATGTATTCAATCATTACTAGACCTATAATATAAATGTAAAGTATGTTTTTGTGGAGTGATAAAATGAAAATCGAAACATCAAAATACTGCAATTTCCTTTATTTCTTCCAAACTATGACAATGTTTTGAGAGAAAACCTTACGTGATAGAAAAAAATGAATTCTGTTTTTGGAATCAGCACACCTAATGACATAAAAATCAGTTCTCAAAAGTAAAACAATTTTTAAAAAGTATTTTTTTGCAGGCCTGTGTAATGTTATAATCGATATAAGGCAGAAATGAGCAACTGTGTATGTGTATGAAAAGCAGTACAAAGGACTTTAAAGCACATATCCAATTTTGCTCTGACAGTCATCCTATATGCTCACCACAATTCTCTATTTTGTTCTAGATTATTTCTCCATGAATACATACTGCCCACTGTAATGCAAGATCTTATCTTATCACTCCACGACGTTGACGGCTTGCATGTTATTAACTCAAGACACAGTGCTGTGCATTTTGTTAGTAAAGTGAATTGATCCAAACCATTCATGAATCAAGATTTAGCTGGACTGTAGGACTCTCTACACATTGTAGCCAAGATGAAGAATTAACCATTTTAATCACAACTAAAGCTAGGTTGACACGGTCAAAGTGCACTTGGATCGTTACTTGGATCAAGTGTAATTGTGCAAGTGCATTTGGTCCAAGTTGGTTTACACGGCAAGTGACTTGGACAGTGAACTGAAGAAAAGAAAGATGGCGGATTTGGCTTTGAAAGGTGTAGTAGTGGCAGATATATCCAGCATATCATCATCCTATCCTTATCCCGCCTGTGGCAGGGTCGGGTCTATCGGTTCTAGCCCTTAACTCTCGCCTATCTCTCAAAAGGTCCCTCATTTTCTCCGTCATGTCCACACACCCAGACTACTCATTCCTGGCTATCACATCTTGACACCCCACTCATATACCACAGCAGGGCCGGCGGCTATATTTTGCGGGACCCTGTGCAACCTAATTATGCAAGGCCTCGTGAAAACATGAAGTGCAGCCCTTCTATCAATAGGTTCATTAATCCGAATGCGTGGGGCCCTGTGCCGTCACCGTGTTCGCACACCCATCACGCCGGCCCTGACCACAGCATTCGGATGATGGCTAGTTACATTCTATTTACGTGGCTCTTCCTCACTACCCAACACTAATCCATATAGCATAGTAGTCCTAACCACGGCCCTGTGAAACTTCCCTTTCAATTTGTTTGGGACCCTCCTATTACACAGGACTCCACTCACCTTCACTAAAATCGGGAATCTAATTTTCCACTCACCCTCGCCAAATTATGTTATTCGTAATCCATTCAATTGCAGCCTATTTTACATCTTTGCATTTGTAGTTTGGGCAGCTTTCTATTCCACAACACTTCGTCAGCATCATATAATTCTATAAATTATACGTTTTCTCTGTCAGTCCCATTCCTAGGTTAGCATTCCTAGGTTGGTAGCCATTTTAAATTATATCCAAGTGACACTTGGATCAAAGTAAGTTGGCAGCTGTCCTACTCGACTTGGATGGGTCCTGGCTGTCCAAGTGAACTTTGATCAAGTGTACACATGGTCAAAGTTGCATCCAAGTGACGCATCAATAGCGTCCAAGTGAACTTTGACCGTGTCAACCTAGCTTTAAGCAAGAACTCCAAAATGTGCTACTCTATTCGCGCCTTATTGTAAGGCACATCAGTTAGTCGGGCCTGACGAGAGAAAGTGCAGTTGATACATTGTTCCGGGCCCATGTAATTAATAAATATACAATATGACATTATTGATTTATGTGTCCATGGGTCGATGAGGGGCCATTAGTCTTGTTCCAGCATTTGGTCATCCTCTCGGCAGCCCAGATTACAATACTTTGCTGAGATGCGAGGTAGGCAATGTGTATGAGTGCGTTGCCAGAAATTTTTTTGTTGCTTTCTTATTGCGCCTTTTTTTGAGATTTGCATCACCGTTACCAGTGGCCACAACGTGTATTAGATGGGACATGCACCATATTTACAGTTGTTTGTAATATTCTACTATGCAAATATTCATACACGAAATTGAGACTTTTGCAAATAGAAATTGGCTTTTAAATGATGTATGATGTAAAGGAAATTTTGGTTTGTGCAGTCTACACCTGACTGCTTTAAATTATGATTTTATTTTATAGGCCTATATAAATATATCTCTGCAATTTAAATGTTAAAACAAAACTGTTAAAAAATTTCGCAAAATATTATTTACGATTCTGTAATTGATGACAGTTAACAACCGGCAAAAGAACTAATCACGTCGTTGAATCCGTAATATTGGAAATTACTAACGTATCCAGTTCCCAAAGCGTCTGACAACGTCATATATTTTCCACTGCACATGCCGTCGAAAGCAATGACACATGCACCACGAGTGTAGGCTGACGAAATTTGGTTATTAATATCCGTAGGTACAGCAAAGCAACCCGGTGGGTAGGTTATGTCATAACACTTTCCTAGAAATACAAAAGTGAAACTGGAGGTGAACAAATGGTGCAACAACACAGTGACTCGCTGGTCTGCATGATCTAGAAGCAACTTCTAGTCCCTTCCCCGCCCATGTCATCTACTGAGGCAGGTGTCTGCATGACTTATGATTGCAAAATTCAAAATTAAATAATATTGCTTTTTCTTGCTAAAAGTCTGTAATTTATTGGTCATTCCACAAGGTTACCCTCTTGATTTTATTATCGGAGTCACAGTAAGCTTTACACCCTGCCTCAGTTTTCCATGACAAGTTTCTCATAGCAATAATCAATCAACATTATTCCTGAATCTTATTTCAGGAAATTTGAGTATGAATTTTAGTCGTAATTCTTCTGTAATATTTTTTAGACATATTAATGTCCTCAATGAACCTGACTGACGATTTTAAACATGAATATTTAACTAATTTCGAGCCTGTTTGCATTTGTCTCCCCTGAAATGTCCACAAGGTGCAAATTCTTCTAATGTCGTGTATACTAACCCAAAAAGTTGGCAGCAGTGCAAAAGAGTACAGGAGGAGTGGCTGCCGTCGCGTTGAGGGTGTTGTAGATATTACTCTGTCCAGAGACTTCCACAGCGGTGATCATGCTCTTTCTGTTAAAAGACAAAGTGTGCCTAAGATGGCATTCATATTAATTTGGTGCATGTTTTCTGAAAATACCCTAGTCATTCTGACAAGTGTGGACTGAAGGTAACTGCGGACTTAGATATTTTGAGGTCAGGATTGATTATGTTAATTTGGGCTTAGGTTTCGGGGTAGGCTCCTTTGGGCTTAGGTTTCGGG
>JAAFCE010004209.1:21819971-21887897 GCA_013389805.1 Trigoniulus corallinus | reverse complement strand
TAGGTTTCGGGGTAGGCTCCTTTGGGCTTAGGTTTCGGGGTAGGCTCTTTTGGGCTTGGTGAGATTGGGTTATGGTGGGGAAGAGAATTCATTTAGGCTGAAACCCTGGTTAGTTTTGATTGCGTTAGTGTACGAAACTTTGTACGAGATGGTAATCATAGTACAGTCCGTCCAACCCAGGAAGGCACTCGAGGTTGGTCGATTTTCATTAAAATAGGGGATACAGTCTTCTAATTAAGGGGAAGGGGAAAGTGAAGGTGTTCAAAACATAGAAAGCAAACTAGCAAGGGGTATCGCCTTTTGTTTAAGTCATTTGACCTTTGGCAGTCATTTTAGGAAACTATTTTTCATCTAAAGAGATCTCTGAAGAATAAAAATCTGATCATATACACCAGGCATCTCAAATACGTGGCCTGCAGGCCATATGCAGCCCACGATGGTCTTTCGTGCATTATATTCTTAAGGGGCGGCAACTTGTCTTTTTGTTGTTGTTGTTTGTTGGAGTTTAAGGTCCCGTCAACTACAAGGTCATTAGAGACCCGTCCACTGTATAGTTCTGATGCATATACTGCACAGACACTACACTAATGCGACGATTATTGGGTATTAGCAGTACCCAGCTTTCCCAAGCGACCACCCATGTCAGTACTAACTGGGCTTGCGTTGCTTAACTTCTGTGATCAGACTAGAACTGGTGTTTCCAACACAACTCACCGCTCTTGTCTTTTTGTCCAGGGCGACATAAGCACTAGAGCGGACCCTGACTGTATGTATTTCATTCATTTTAAAAATGCACGCAGCGCTTATAATTTTTAAGTAGTTTACACATAACTTAGGTCATAGTGCATGTGGCATGCAGAAAGTTTCACTGTTGTAAATATGGCCCTCCAATAAAGTGAATTTGAGACCACTGATATACAAAGTATATTATTAGCGGATATCACACTCAGTAACTGTATCAGTAGTTCTAGGTTCGATACTGCAGTGAGGTGGGTTTACTTCTTTAGGACAAGAGGGAAACCCTGAGAGCACCTTTCTACAGATACGAAGTAAAACCAAGATCATGTAATAGGAAGAGGTGAGGAGGAACTCATTAGGTCCGTTACAGGAATACAAGTGGTTGGAAGCATCCAGGCAAGTGGGACCACAACAGACGTGGGAGGAGATTGTCTATATGGATATGGTAGTGGGTGGGGTGGTTGGAGGCCTGGTGGGAAATAGGCAAGAGTGGAGGGCTAGGACCTACACACCCGACCTTGCCACAGGTGGGATGAGGGGATGATGATGATTTGTTTGTTGGAGAGTTCCAACCTGATCACATATAAATCCTAATGAGCAACTCCTAACCCTTTTCCCGCCTATGGCAGGGTCAGGTACCAATCTTGTCCCTCTGAATGGACACAAGGGTGATATACTGGGCAGTAATTTTCCACAGCGAGTTGCTGACTAATGTTGCAACGCCTACTGTTCACCTGGGGCATTCCACAATGAGCAGCTTATTGCATTGGCTCATCTGATCTGTTAACCCAGATATTAATAACATGGGTGGGCACTTCCCGCTGGGCCATGAACCTAATTTATTTTGTTTTGATGATATGTAAAATAATTTTATCTTCACCTGACCTAGCTCCAATGGCTACAGCATGACACCCAGCAGGCCGCATGTGGCCCACAGCCCTCGTGTTGGCTACCCCTGTAGTGTCTGCAGTCTCTCCATTAGAACTGCATAGTGGATGGGGATCTAATTACGTAGTAGCTGAAAAGCCCTAAAAAACCAAAGGGGGCAAGCTCCTACACCTGGTATCTCAAGGCACCACTGTTCTTTTAATCTATCTGAAAATCCTGCATTTAGTGACAGGTGTTTTATAGCTTCAGGCATTATTTACAAAATGATTTTTAAGCCGGTATAAATCAGCAGTCAAATGGACCAAGAGAACCCTAGAAAAATACATATAGCTTAAAAATTCAAATGACAAACTGCTTTATAAATAGTTTAAAAGACTATAGATGGGGGTCTTGGGAATTCAGGACCAGGAAATAAACAAGAAATAATGAGTAATGCATTTTCCTACAATTTTAAAAACGTTTTTGGTATAACACATTGACTTAATTATTGGATAAGGCAAAGGTACATAATTAAAGCTTGATTTATCATACCCATTATTGGCATCTGCATTTTGGTCGTTGGCTGTCAAGGTTTCCTTCACATAATCGATTTGTGGTAGGTTGTTGGAAATTGCTGGGCTACCCAGCACTCCAAAAATGGCAGCAAAAATTAGCAATAAAGTTTTCATCCTCAACTTCTTAACTCTTTTCTTCCAGTCAGAGCTCTTTATTTTATATGTAGAATCTTGTTCACCAGCTACTTTTATACCTCAATTTGAGATGATATTATCAGCATATTCTTGTTGTTGATGTTGATATAAAAGACAATAGATTAATAATAAAATCTGATACAGTGGATTCCGAAGATAACAAACAGACCAACCAATTAACCCTCGAGTGGACGCGTAACACCCTCCAATCACCTCCAATTACACAGGTCTGCGATGAAAAAAAATTGTCTTCAAAACAATTATTATTTTTTTTACAGTTTTATGGATGCTCATTACTGGAAAAATAATTAAAATATTCTATCACATACATTTTAATCAAAAATTCAATTTTCAGAAATTTATTATATCTATCACCTAGCAAATATTTGTGTGATCCTATTAATGTTAATTAACATTAAGTCTATATAAATACAATCAAAGAAATAGTATGCTATTATTTATGGTGGACTATTGTCTAAATGTCCCTTGGACAGAATAGTTTGGCCCTTGAAATAGGTGGCTCAAGGATGATAGGGTTGTTGGCCATTCATTAAGGAATGGGGCAGTGGCAGATCAGTACCATCAGTAGTATGAATTTCTTGAACATCAGTGGGCTGAAGATCCTTCATTTCCATACAATATAATAATCCAATAAGAGCACAATATTCTCCACTTGAGGTGAACTTGCCATTTCTTGGTCTGGCATGCAATTTTTTTAAACCTGTCCCGTTCATCAATTATAGTAAAACTTATAATTTGATTAAATGCATCAAACTCTCTAGTTAGAACTTTTTTGGGGCCTTTAAAGCCTGGAAACGTTTTTGTAATATTTTTGGATTTTACTTGAGCTTTATCTGAAAGGAAATTAAGGTTGCACCACAATTCTAATTCTAATATAATACACTGCAAGCAGCCTTTTTTGGCCAATATGGCAGTGGAGAGACTAACTCTCAATCCTACTTATGATAACATAATACTCCTAAAACCCTAAGCTATAATTCAGGAGCCTCCCCTAATACAATACTAGCTATGGTTGGTTTTCCTTGGATGAAGCCCTCCACCTTATCCACACCAAGGCTATTCCATTGTCGAATGACTCTTGGCAAAAATGACCAGTAGTATGAGTCTGTCTGTGCCCTAACCTCTTTCAATTTATATGGATGATCCTTTCTGCCTTTATACTCAGCTGGGGACATACTTCCAGCCAAAGGTCCATTACATCCTAGCAGCAGCAGTCTTATAAAAAGGCTAATGTTGTGAGATATATGCCTCTGGCTTAATGTTTCCCACCCCAGTTCCTTAATCATGGCAGATACAATGACTCATTCTCTTTATTGAAACCATCTCGAGTGGGGTCATCATCATTCTCATTGTGTGAATCTGACATTTATTCTGAATCACTATTGTAATCAGATTCCC
The DNA here is from genome assembly GCA_013389805.1 of Trigoniulus corallinus. Taxonomy (NCBI): domain Eukaryota; kingdom Metazoa; phylum Arthropoda; class Diplopoda; order Spirobolida; family Trigoniulidae; genus Trigoniulus; species Trigoniulus corallinus. The sequence continues at coordinate 21,884,163 of JAAFCE010004209.1, read as the reverse complement.
AAATTCTTTCTTCTTTCCCCAATGAAAATTCACTACCACATTCAAAAATATTATGTTCCTACCCACCCTATTCATCAATTAGTCCTTGCAGAATTTGCTCATAATCTTATTCTTTTACAGATTTTGCCCTAAGAATTGTATATTTTATATTAAAATTCCCTTCAGTATTTGAGAATACAACCATATCTCCCATGATTATCTTAAATAATAAGAAACATAAGCTTTCATAGAATGGGTTTTAGTTAAATGACCAGATGCATTGGTGAACTTCATTCACAATCTAAGATCAGATTGACTTTGAACCCCAAAATCAAAAGAGGGCTGATGTTAGAAAGTTGAAATTAAACTGGGACCTAGGCAATGAATCTATTTAATTAAAGGTACCTAGAAGTGCTGTAGATTGGGTCTGGATTTAATTGGTTTATTTATTGAAATTCTGAACTAAGTTCACCAATGCGTTCACTCAAGGGTTAAAATAGCCTTAGCCCTCTACTGTTAATAGGTCCATGGCGTTGTTTATTTTGTGCGATCCAAGCAGCTATAATATATTCTTTATTCATTTTAAATTTAAGGATCTCCCTTGCTAACAGAGAAGGTAGCGTGCTTGATTACTGTGGCAGTGGTTCTAGGTTCAATACTGCATCAATTTTGGATGGCTTCTTTTGAGGGAGAGAGGTCACAAGTGTGCCTTCAGATGAGAAGTAAAACTGTGGACCCTCTCTACTATGCAACAAGTAGATGAGGCAAAATTTCAGGTGTAGGAGCATTATGTAAATAAGCATAATGTTTGTAGCATTGGTTGGCAACTGGTTGTGGAAAAATACCGGCCAATAGGTGACCCATATATCCATTTAGAGGGGCAAATGATAGGTGCGTGAGCCTTTCCATAGGCGGAAAAGGGGTTAATAGTTCCTAGCTGCTTTCTTTTAATTGTTTCCCAAACTTTTTATTCGTGTTTTCACCACAGTTGCTTAATTTTCACCTCAGTCATGTAAATAGCAACAGTTTATGTAAGGTGCATGCATATTTCTTTAATGTAAAGCCTGGTACACATTAGTCAAGTAGAAAGAGCAAGTAGGTCATCAAGTGGCAAGTTGCCACATGTGAACCTAGCTGAGATAGTTAAGTAACCAAGTAAAAAGGCAAGTAAAAAAATTAGAATCTCTTCCAATTTTTCAGGCAAGTAACGCCTTCCCACAATCCCTCACTGCTAAAATACTGCTTGTGATTGGTTGCTGCTGAAACGAATATTTCTCAAAGAAAGATAGCGGGACTTTCAGAGCTTTTGGTCGGCAGCCATGCTATTTGATGCCTATAGGATTGTAATGCGCTCATCCTGACAGCTTCTCAACAATCAACTTGCTGGTAAACAGTGTTTTTCTACTTGCCTCTTCGTGACAAGTGACACGTCACATGTCATACGTCTTTCTACTTGACTAATGTGTACCAGGCTTAAGGGAACAGTTCGTTAAAATGTCATTTGATGTTCTCAGAAGATATTGTCATTTTGATAGCATAAGTGGCTATCCATTAAACAAAAGTTAACGTTGTTTGTGAGAGATAAGGGGTGCAACATCGAAGTAAGGATCAATATATTGATGATGCCTTTCTGTTGTATGTGAAGTGTTGGTGTGCAAATTTTGATGAAGTTGACAGAGGAACTAAGTTGCACCATGATGAGTGAATGTAAAAATTCAGGGTACAAGACCAGTCTAACCACTCAAGTGGTAATAACTATACTAAAAAAAAAAACAAGGAAACGAGTTTGAACTTAGCTTTGTTGTCTTCCAAGCAGTAGTCGACTTCTCTTTAGGGGCTCCTCAGCGATAGGTTGCTAGAACATTTTTCAGATTAGAATACAAGTAAACAACAAAAACTTCATTCAAATTCAGTAAATTGCAAAACAAACAAACAAAGATAAGTATCGTTTTAATTTATTTGTTTTGCAATTTACTGGATTTATATATAGGTTTTCCTGTTTACATGTATTCTAATCTGAAATTTTGTTCTAGCAACTTATCACCAAGAAGCCACTGAAGAGGGGAAGTCGACTGCTGCTTGGAAGACAACAAAAGCTAAATTCACACTTGTTTTCTTGTTTTTTTAGTATAGTTATTATCACGTGAAGTGAAACCCAAAGATAGTTCACTATCAAGATGGAAAGCTAGAAAAGCAACAGCATTCAAGAAGGAACATGATGAAAAATATTGCCAGTTCTTTGAGTTCTGCAGAATGGCCACTCAAACAGCCTATCAAACATCAGATATTTTTCTGCAGATGACATTTATAATCAAGGACAGATCAAGCAGGAGAGAACTTCAAAAAAGTGCACCCCCAAATATTTTTAAATAGTCAGGTCTCTTTTTATGCAGGGGATATGTTCCTCAGAAAATAACATAAAAAGAATTCGCATAAAACGAGACTATAAGTCTATGGAAAAATTAGGGATACATTCCATAATTTTTAAAATTCACAGAACTCCAAAATAACGAATGGAAATGAATGCACAACTGCATAAAAAAAGTTTGTTGATGTTAAAGAAAATAGGTTTCTTAATAAATTTCTTTGGGAAGCTGAAAAAGATTTATAGGAACCCTAAATAAAATTGTATTTCAATTCAATTGTCTATCTGGTAAAGGGGATCACGTCAATTTGGCACATGACAATTTGGCATAGTCAATTTGGCGTATGACAATTTGACGTACATACACATTTGGCATATGACAATTTGGCGTATATGACAATTTGGCGTATGACAATTTGGCGTATGACAATTTGGCGTACGACAAATTGGCGTCCATGCCAATCTCTTGGGTGCACACATTTGTTCAAAATTGCAACTGTCATAACCAGTGGCAGATCCAGGATTTTCGTCAGTGGGGGGGAGGGTTTGAGCTAAACCTCACATATTATGCAAATATAAGTTTATATGTGCATGGGGGGTTGCAACCCCATCCTAGATCCGCGCGTGGTGATAAATGATTGCAACGGTCCCATATAACACAGTTAGGTTTGTTTGTGTTTTAGGGCCCGTTGACTTTAAAGGTCACTAGGGCCCTATAACACAGTTATGGTAGGCATTCATTGTTCTATTACCTTGCCATGACTGTAGTTATGACTGTTGAAATATGTTGTTATGACCATTGCAATTTTGTACAAATTTGGGCACCCAAGAGATCGGTATGTACGCCAAATTGACATACGCCGAATTTGTATGTATGCCAAATTGTCATACGCCATATTTTACGTACGCCAAATTGTCATATGCTGAATGTGTATGTACGCCAAATTGTCATACGCCAAATTGTCATGCGCCAAATTGTCATGCGCCAAATTGATGTAGACCCCTGGTAAGGATATATCGCGTTTCACGGGTGCGGATGATGTTGGGTGCCACAAAATAATCAGACACATTTTTTTTGGTAACACAAAATAATGAACGGGTTTTTATTCCAAGGCGATTGCAGATTCACTGTGTAAAACGAATGACTGTTTTTCTGGTTTTTTTGGTTTAAGAGTAAAAATCTGAAAATGCATGTCTTACTCTCTGAACATCAAAAATCTGACTAATTCCAGAATAATGTTTTTACACCCCCAAAACATACCCTGGTGACATCACATCCTGAGGTCTTTGACTGTGGTTGGGTTCCTGTGACCAAAGGGTACCCATAACTCACAGCCAAGGGACAACTCAGGATGTCCCCACAAAAGGTCTTAAGATTTAGTTAGCAGGACCTATTGTTGCACACAGGATGCAACTACAATAGGACCTAAAACAATGATCATTTACACAATGATTGAATTTTTGCAGGGGTGTATGTCTTTGGGGGCAGAGGAGTGTGAGGGATCATGTCCCTACAGATATACTATACACCATCTGCAAACTGTTTGTAAATCACTTTCATCATCAGAAACGACTGTCTTTGCAATAGATCTCTTTGATATAGACGATACATTTTCACAAACATATTTTTTTCTCACCCTCTGCAGACTTGTTTCGACCATCATCATCGTCATACCCGTCTCCCACTTGAGGCAGGGTGGGGTCTGCAGGTTCCCTGAACATCTTCTGATTGGGTACACTCCAGTCAGGCGTCTGGAACACGCAGAGATATTGGCTGGGTTGTCTGTGAGGGATGCCCGTGTCACACGTCAAAGTATCGGGGGCCCACTTGAAAGTGTCCGGCGGGACATTGAGACAATTTTTGAGTACCTCAAAGTGCCCATCATCTAGGTCCGAATGCAGATGCCCTAATTTGTCTCTTTTCTGCAGAGCACATATGCACTGCAGAGAACATGTGTAACGTGAATCAACGCGCAACTTCTATCAAAATAACTTAAACCGGGTAATGGAAACGGCCGAGACACTTTGACGTGAAAGCGGACGCTTTGAGGTATGACACCAGCCTGCACCTAAAGTTAGTTTAATAATGTCTCGTCATTTAAGACGTCATCCACCACCAGTTCTTCTATATTATCATGGTTAAAAATGTTCAAATCACCTCAAAAATAAGTTTTAATTTCAGAGCATGTTCAGTGGAACTGCAGACCCGACCCTGCCACAGTCGGGATAAGGGTATGATGATAATGGTATGATTGTTAACTGTCATCTACAAGTGAGGAACCCCCTATTATGTATGCTAATTTCTGACAGACTAAGACTTCTTTGACTGGCTAATACAATGGTCGGTGGATTTTATCATTGTCATGGGCCTTAGACTGACTATAGCTACTTCCTGAAAAAGCATACAGTATGCATATTTCGCGAATTTTTGTTTTAATCAAATGCAAACCGCACAACTTGGAAATCGCATAAAAAAAGAGACCCAACAGTATTCAGAATCCCTTAGTATAATTCTAGCAAGCAATTACAATGGGTCGTCTACAGTAGAGTGCAACGAGTCTAAAAAAAAGTAAACATGTTTGGGCTCACTCGCTCTCGGTGTAACAAACGAGCGAGTTAGCATAGTGTTTTTAAGTAAACAAGCCGAGAGTGAGTCTCGGCTTATATTGTGGGTGAGAATGCGAGTGAGAGTCAGCATGTCAAAAATGCAGGACTCGTTCCTGTTCAGCAAAATCCTGCCTTGGTATTGCAATTGGTAGTGTGTTCAATTTACTGCACCAGTGGTTCCAGGTTCGATATTGGATCATGGAGGCTGAACTCCGTTTGAGCAAGAGAGATGCCTTCCTTCAGATAAGAAGTAAAACGGAGGTCCCATGCTGTTTGTGATGGAATTTTAAATAAAAGAACTGCGTTGGGTGGCTGAATTGTGTTGGACACACCAGTTCTCATAAGATCAACAAAGTTAAGCAACGCAACCCAAGTTAGTACCGGTATGGGTGGTTAATTGGGAACGTTGGGTGCTGCTAATTTCCCCTCTCCTACTTCCCCCACTCTTACCTCTCCTCACCTGCAAGCAGCCTCCACAGAGTCCGACCCGTAATGGCTGCTTGGCCGACTCTCCAACCCATTGGCATAACATTCCACTGTGCAATGTGCAGATGAGGCAAAATTTCCAAGTGTCATTGGAATGCTTCCACTATCAATGGACTGACAAGTGGTAGCTTTGGTCGTTTGCTAGCTGTGGAAAAACTCCATCCAATATATCACCCTTCTGCCAACTGAAAGGGACAAGATGGGTACCCAACGCTGCCATAGGTGGGAAGAGGATTAGGAATTACTTGCTTTCTTGTTAAGTAAATAGCCTAAAGTACAATGGGCAAAAAGTGGCTCAGGCTCACAAACCACATTTGACTCTTCTATGTTCAAGTTACATTACATTCTATTAGAATCCTAATCCTTTGGTTTAGTGGACACAATAAAATTAAAGGCACTACAATTAAGTTGTTTTTATCGACTGAATTAATTTACAATTGCCATAAATGATTTTTATTTATACAGATGTTTGTTCCTGAATTCCATTATTTGGGTATAAGAATAACTTTTTCTTCATAATAAACCTATTTGGTCTGCTACATTGATTGGTGCAGTGCCAGATTTAGATATTGAGAGGCCCTAGGTTATTTCAACTTTGAGGCCCTTTTCAAGCCCCTTTGAACTCCTTTTCTTCAGTTTTGAAGCCTGCTAAATGTTGAGGCCCTAGGCTTCAGTCTAATTAGCCTTTGGTAAATCCGGCACTAGATTGGTGTTTTCAATTTTTGAACATAACTCCACAATTTTCATTCCACTCTTATTATTTTGGCCACCATGGTAACTTTAATTTTTAATTATGGTTTCTTTCCTAACCTCCACAAATACGAGTATATCGTCATTGTTCTTTACATTATGCTGCTATCATTGTCATTCTTTGGTCTCATGCTGTCCTACTTGTGACTGATGGTCAAGAGATGGCTTTGTGCATTTGTGTAAATGCCATATACACACCAAACTGACACTGTTACTGATTGATGTCGTTCAGTCAGGGTAATAAAGAGAACACTCAGATCTCTCAGATCACTTGGTAAGTTCACTAAGCTTCTTTTCCAAATAGTCAACCTTTGTATAGACAGTCTTTAAGTAGTTCATAAAGTGATTTTCTTATCATATCTTTCACTAAACTTGGATTTCCTGATGGCAATATAGGCAAAAGCAAACATTTCCAAAGTTGTGAATGTTGAAAGCGTTATTTTGAAGTGATACTTCAAGAAAGGGGACAAAGTAGGGCAAATTTTTGGGGAGGACCTGATAATGGAGGGATTAACGATTGTAATGCAAAAAAATTTTTCATGATAGCATCTGACACACCTACTTCAACACCTCTCTTTGAAAATGTGAGCTATAAAATTTAGGATTTTTAGTTGCGAAAGGAGATGGCAAAAAACCCGCCGTGGTGGCATAGTGGTTAGCATGCTCGGCAACTATGCCAGTAGTAGGTTCGATACTGGACCGTGGTGGGTTCATCTTCTTTCGGCCGAGAGAGAAGCCGCGAGTGTGCCTTCCTTTGGATGAGAAGTAAAACCGAGGTCTCATGTGGGTGTACGATGGCACTTGCACATAAAAAACCCTCTCTACTATGCAATGGGTAGATGAGGCAAAAATTTCAGGTGTAGGAGCTCGCCCCCCCCTGGCGTCGGTAGCATTCCCCAACGAACAATAGACCGATGATAAATAAGCGTAGGGGTGCAGCTTTGGCCGACAATCGGCTACAGAAAAAACTATGACCAATATATCACCCTGTGTCCATTCAGAGGGACAAATGGGTGCCCCACCCTACCATAGGCAGGAAAAGGGTTAGGAGTTAGTTGCTTTAAAGGAGATGGCAAAATTTCTAACTACAGTAGAGTTTGGCTATAGCAAACTGTTAGTAACAAAGTCTGGGTTATCCACCTACTGTATTTCAACAATGGAAATCTTTCATGGTGTTTCACCTGTTATAACAAACTTTGCATGTAATGAACCCTTCTTAGTATATTTACCTGGTTCGTTAGAACCACACCACTGTATTTTAACCACAAACCTTGCAAAAAATGTTTTATGGTGTAGTACATACATTCTACTTTAACATCCATAATAGTTGATTTTATAACTTCACTGTACCCAAGCCAAAACATAAATGAAATATGTGTGTAAAGGGGATCACTGAAAACAAGGAATAGAAGGGAAAAAATAATTGGACTTTCTAATGACAGTGTGGGGCACAGCGACTTCTAGGAGCCCTAAAATTAGTACAGTATGATGTAATGATCATTCTGAAGTGTGAAAATCAATTCAGCCACAGAATTGGAGGGAGTTTTTGTTAGTGACTTTTGATGTGGTATTTCTGCAAAATACTCCACTGTGCATCACCCAATTTTGTGCTGATCATCATTGTATACACTCACCACAATCTCTCTATTTTCTGCTAGATTATTCCTTCATGAATACATACTGCTCACTATAATAAATAGTCTTAGCTTATCACTCCACGACGTTGATGGCGTGCATGTTATTAACTCAAGACACAGTATTGAATGATTAGCCATTTCAATCACAGCTAAACAAGAACTCCAAAATGTGCTGCTCCAGTCAGACCTTATTTTAAGGCACATCAGTTACAGTCAGGCTTGAGGAGAGGTGGTACAGTTGATACATTATTCTGGGGCCCATGGAGCTTTAAAACAGCGCATGTAATTAATATATGTACATTATGACATAATTGATTTATTTGGCCATGTGTTGATGAGGGGCACATTACAGCACTTCGCTGTGATGTAATGTAGGCAATGTGTGTGAGACCATTGCCAGCAGTTTTTCTATTACTTTCTTTTTGCACCTTTCTTTAAGATTTCCATCACCGTTACCAGTGGCCAAAACGTGCATTCATTGGGACATGCACCATATTTACCGTTATTTGTTATATTTCTACTTTGCAAATATTCATACACGAAATTGAGACTTTTGCAAATAGAAATTGACCTATGTATGACATATGATGTAAGTGAAATTTTGGTTTGTGCAGTCTACACCTGACTGCTTTAAATTATGATTTTATTTATATATATAAATATATCTCTATAGTTTAAATGTTAAAACAAAACTGTTGAAAAATTCACAAAATATTATTCTATTTTCTGTAATTGATGACAGTTAGCATCCAGCAAAAGAACTAAACACGACGTTGAATCCATAATATTGGAAATTACTAACGTATCCAGTTCCCAAAGCGTCTGACAACGTCATATAATTTCCACTGCACATGCCATCGAAAACAATGACACATGCACCATGAGTGTAAGCTGACGAAATTTGGTTATTAATATCTGTAGGTACAGCAAAGCAGCCGGGTGGGTAAGTTATATCATAACACAGTCCTAGAAATACAAATGTGAAACTGGAGGTGAGTAACTGGTGCAGTCACACAATAGCCAGCCATACACATGCATTCTTTTTAACACTTTTGGCACACCAAATGCCAAAAACGACATCTAACACGGGTGTTAAGGGAGGAGTGCATACCACATTTTTGAGTGAGAGTTGGAAACACGTGTGTAGATTGGTGTGTTTGGAGTGTGTGTTTGTAAGGAACAAGAGTTTTGGAGTGTTATATTTTTGCAGAGAAGAAGAGCAGCACATCACAGACAAAAGAATTCATGGTGGAATTTGTAGAGCTCCACCAGCAAAGCCCTCACTTATGGAAGGTTAAGAGCAAGGACCATACAAACCAAAATTTAAAAATTAAAGCATTTAATGGTTTGGTGGAACTTTGTAAAAAAGTAAACCCCAAAGCAGACAAAAATTTTGTGACAAAGAAAATACGTAGATAGATAGTGAAAAAAACAAATAATTAGTGTAATAAAGCATAGCAATAGCACGTTTTTTATACTCTGGCATTCATTTGTGAAGTTACAAACTCACATGCCACTCCAAACTTTCCAAACTAGATGGAAATCCAAGCATGCATTCTTGGCATCTGCAAAATGTTCACTTTTACTCCATTAACACTAATGCAAGCATTTCACATTCTTAACCTGCAGTTTAAGCATGTAGTAAGCTTCATGTGTTAGTGGGTTTATAAATGTTTGGAACGCCACATTCCAAATATGCATCCTTGGAGTGTGGCAATCCAAGTCGGCATTCCTGAAGTGTGTGTGTGTATGGCCGGCTAATTGGCTCACTGGTCTTCATGATATAAACAGCTTGTAACCCTTTCCCCGCCAATGACAAGGTCAGGTACCCATGTCGTCTACCGAGGCAGGTTTCACAAGGTTACTCTGTTGAATCTGCTTAATTATTGGAGCCAGAAACGGCTCCAATAATTAAAGTTTTCATCGTTTTTACGAAGGGCCTTTCATACACCCTACCTCAATTTCCAATGGCAAGTTTCTGATATCAGTAATCAGTCAACCTTAGCAATTGCGATTAGAACATTATTCCTGAAACTTAATTCAGGAAATTTGAATATGAATTTTAGTCGCAAAGAATTTTGACTAATTTGGAGCCTGTTTGCATTTGCCTCCCCCTATGGTGCAATTTCTTATAGTGTCATGTATACCAACCCAAAAAGTCGGCGCCAGTGCAAAAGAGTACAGGAGGAGTGCCTGCCGACTCGTTGAAGGTATTGTAGATATTGCTCTGTCCAGAGACTTCCACAGCGATGATACTGCTCTTTCTGTTAAAAGAAAAAAAGTATGCCTAAGGTGACATTCATACTAATTTTGGGCATATTTCCTGAAACTACCCTAGTCATTCTGAAAATTTCGAATATTTCTTATGGACTGATGGTAATTGTGAACTTAGATATTTTGAGGTCAGGTTTGAACAACGTTAGCTGGATTAGTTCCCTGCAGCCATAACAGGCTGAACCCTTAGGAGGCTGCCTGCGGGAGATGATGATGTAGGTGAAAGGACGAAGGAGAGGGTTTATTTGCAGCACCCAACGTTCTTTACCAACGACCCATGTTGGTATTGACGTGGGCTTGCGCTGCTTAGCTTCAGTGATCTCACGGGAACTGGTGTGTCCAACGCAACTTGGCTGCTTTAATTTGGGTTAAGGTTTCAGGGTAGGCTCCTTTGGCCTATGTTAGGTTGGTTCATGGAGGGGAGCTGCCATTACCCTCAGTAACATCGCTGGTGTTATGGATTGGCAAACAGCAAGTATTCTCTGCTGCAGATCCTCTATTGATGTAGGTTGGGTGACATACACGTTACCCTTAATGTAGCCCTACAAGAAGAAGGCGTCTTTGAGATCACATGATTGTATGCTCATTTATGCATTGGCAGTGGGAGCGGTGAATTGCGTTTGATCACTGAAGTTAAGCAACGCAACCCCAGTTAGTACTGACATGGGTGGCCACTTGGGAAAACTGGGTACTGCTAATACCCAAAAGTCGTCGCATTAGTGCAGTGTCAGTGCAGTCTCTGCATAAGAACTATGCTGTGGATGGGGCTGTAGTGACCTTTGTAGTTCAAGGGCCCTAAAACACCAACAAACAACAACAACAATGTGCATTGGCACTGAAGGGCATCATGTTTATCACACCCTTTAAGATATGATTGCATTTAGCGTTGCGTTTTGCCGTTGTGACCTTACTTATTGCTGCTGTTGCAGTAGGCATGTAATTTCATTTTGTGAGGTACCCAATGCTGCGATTTGAATGATTATTTTTGCATTGTGTATAATTTCCTATGCTCCGGAAAGTTGTCATTTGGCATTTTTTGTATCGCATTTGGGTCGTAAGATAGGCCCCACAGAGGGCAGAATATTTTACGCCAATGATCACCATTGGTTGGAGACCCTCGTACTTCCCACTTTTCCCTGTATCCGTTTTTCCATTTCTACCTCGGTTTGCGGCTCTTGAGGGGGGCAGACTTTGTTCCCGCTGTAGCTTCAGGCATTACTTACAAAATGATTTGCAGCCTGTATATCATTATTCTAAAAATGTACCGTGATTATAAATCAATAGTTGAATGGACCAAGAGGCAGTGGCGTCACTAGGGGAGTGCGGGGGGTGCGGGCCGCACCGGGTGACACCACTCACAACCATGAGAAATGGGGTGACACCAAAGCAGAAGAAGCGGCTGTTTTCGGGAGAGGGGGTGACACCATGGTGTTGTCATCATGGTGTCACCGCACCGGGTGACGCCAACCCTAGCGACGCTACTGCCAAGAGGACCTAGAAAAGTACATTGGGCTTAAAAATTCAAATGGCAAAGTGCTTTATAAATAGTGTGACAAACTATAGGTGAGTTGTTGGGAATTGAGAGCCAAGAAATGCGTTTTCCTACCAATTTAATAGCGTGTTTGGTTTAACAGATGGACTTAATTTTTGGACAAAGCAAAAGGTGCCTTAATTAAGAAACTCGATTCATCATATCTATGACTGCCATCTTCATGTTGATTGTTGTCTGTCAAGGTTTTCTTCGCATAGTCGAATTGTGGTCGGTTGTTGGAAATTGCTGGGCCACCCAGCACTCCGAAAATGGCAGCCAAAATTAGTAGTAAAGTTTTCATCCTCAACTTCTTAACTCTTTTCTTCCAATCAGTGCCCTTTACTTTCTAAATAGAATGTTGTTCACCAGCTACTTTTATACTTTAATTTAAGATGGTATTATCAGCATTTTCTTGTTAGTGATGTGGATATAAAAGACAATAGAATAATGATAAAAATTGATGCAGTGGATTCAAAAGATAACAAACATAACCAACCTTTTAAAATAGCCTTAACCTTCTACTGTTAATAGAGGCATGGTGTTGTTTATTTTGGGCAATCTGAGCAGCATAAAAAATTTCGTTATTTACTTTAATGTCGGGGAGCCGCCTCACTTGATCAATGTCGATCAATGTTGATCAATGTTTTGAGAGAGACACACACATATATGCACTGTGACATAGTGGCATAGAGGGACACGGAGAGACGCAGAGGGACGCACTGGGACGCACAGGGACGCACAGAGAGACACAGCGAAACACAGCGAGAGACAAAAAGCCACGAGTGTGCTTTCCATCGGATGACAAGGAAAACTGTGGGCCCTCTCTATTACGCATCAAGTAGGTGTGAGGCAGAATCCCAGGTGTAGGCAACGCAAGCCCAGTTAGTTGTTGTTGTTTGTTGTTTGTTGGTGTTTAAGGTCCCGTCAACTACAAGGTCATTAGAGACCCGTCCACTGCGTAGTTCTAATGCATATGCTGCACAGACACTACACCAATGTGACGATTATTGGGTATTAGCAGTACCCAGCTTTCCCGAGCGACCACCCATGTCAGTACTAACTGGGCTTGCGTTGCTTAACTTCAGTGATCAGACGAGAACTGGTGTGTCCAACGCAACTCGCCGCTCCGCCCAGTTAGTACTGACATGGGTGGTCGCTTGGGAGAGCTGGGTACTGCTAATACCCAGTAATCGTCGCATTGATGTAGTGTCTGTGCAGTCTATGCATTAGAACTACGCAATGGACGGGTCTCTAATGACCTTGTAGTTGATGGGACCTTAAACACCAGCAAACGAACGAACGAACCCAGGTGTAGGAGCATAAAGTAAAATGGCATGAGGTTTGTAGGTTTGGCCAACAACTGGCTGTGTAAAAATACCGGCCAATAGATCACCCATTTATCCATATAGAGGGGCAATGACGAGTACACGAGCCTGCCATAGGCGAGAAAAAGTTTTACAGTTGCTAGTTGCTTTACTAATTTTTAATTTGGTAACTGATTTTGTACATTATTTCTTCATCTCCTCTTGAAAACGTAACGATTAATTATTATCTTTCAATAACCTTTCTTTTTTATGGCCTTTTTAATGCTTTTTCAATCATTTTTTTCATGTTTACACCAAAATTGCTTAATTTTCTCCTCAGTCATATAAATAGCATCAGTTCATGTAAGGTTCATGTATATTTCTTTAACGTAATGGAACAGTTGAGTAGGATGTGACTTGATGTTCTCAGAAGAGATTGACTGGGGGTGAGCAATTTTGGAAGGGAACGGCGATTTGCTTTGGACACACCAGTTCTCGTCTTATCACTGTGCAGTCTCTGCACTAGAACTATGCAGTGGACGGGGCTCTAATGACCTTGTAGTCAGGGCCGGTCCGTCCATATGTTCAAAGTGTGCGAAGAACGTGGGCGGCGGCCCTGATGAGGCGGCCGGCTGCCTTCTTTAACTTCCAAGTAACACGAAACTTTTAATTCTTAGATGCTTCAGGAATGAATCCTACCTCGGTGGGGCAGTGGGTAGCGGGCTCAGGAAAACGTCAGTGGTTCTAGGATGGATACTATTCCGTGGTGGGTTGGTTTTTTTGGGCAAAAGAAATCCAAAAGTACGCCTTCCTTCGGATGAGAAGTAAAACCGAGGTGCCGTGTGGTGTACAATAGCATTGGCACACGTAAAAGAACCCTCTTTCTATGCAAAGGGCAGATGAGGCAAAATTTCCAGGTGTAGGATGCCCCAACAAACAGTAGACCGACGATAAATAACAATCGGCTGTGGAAAACCACTGTCCAATATATCACTCTTGTGTCCATTCACAGGGACAAGATGGGTACCCGACACTACCATAGGCGGGAAAAGGGTGATTAGTTGCTGTTGCTTGGCAAACAAGAAAAGGAAAACAAAATAACGATTTCTTTACTCCAACAAATCAATGCTAACTTATAGACATTACAAAAGCAACTCCTAGCCCATTTCCCGCCTATGGCAGGGTCGGGTACCAATCTGGTCCCTCTGAATGGACATAGGACGATATATTGGTCATAGTTCTTTCTGCAGCCAGTTGCCGGCCAAAGCTGGACCCCTACGCTTATTTATTGTCGGTCTAGTGTTCGTTGGGGAATGCTACCGACGTCAGGGGTCGAGCTCTTACACCTGGAAATTTTTGTCTCATCAATCCGTAACCTATAGACATTAAGGAAAGTAAGTGAAAATACAGTATTATGAGGGGGGCGGCCTCCTCATAACTGCACGTGGGCGGCCGAACCTATGGGACTGGCCTTGCTTATAGTTGAAAGGTCCTAAAAGTCCAATGAAACAAAAAAATTGGATAACATCAGGGCGATTCATTAAACAACAGTCAATATTATTTGTCAGAGATAACTGAAGTGCCAAACTTGTGGCATGAGCCTTATTCCTCTTGCATTGTAGTTATTGTGCAAAAGGTCAGACACCATGCAATTTTATAACCAACAAGGCATTAATTTACCTGCCAAAATTTTCTATTGTGGTTGTGTAATGCGGTGTTGGAACAGTAGGGTAGGCCGTCATCCCCCCACAGAAAATTCAATCAATATTTCCTGCGGGCTCCAGACGTCCGGCTGGGGTGCCCCCAGTCAGAGCATGTTCATTGGACCCGCAGACCCGACCCAGCCACAGGCTGGATAAGGGTATGATGAGGATGAACTGAAGTGCCAAACTCAACATTTGCACATCTAATATACACTACTCTATCAAAAGTCATGGGGCACCTACACTTTAATAGAAACACTCACAAATATACATATTATAGTGTCTTGTTGGTCCACCTTTTGCTGCTATCACAGAGTTTACTCTCTGGGGCATGCTGTCCACAAGGTTTTGATATGTTGCGGCAGATAATTTACGCCATTAGTGTCTTGGACAGTTCGGTCTCAAATGTCGGGCGTTCTGCACAAGTGCGCAATCGACGTTCCAACATGTCCCACAAATGTTAGATGGGGTTCATATCGGGACTCTGTGCAGGCCAGTCAAGTTCTCGAACCCCCATTTCATCAAACCATGTGCCTATAGCCCGTGCTTTATGCAAGGTGCGTTATCATGCTGAAACAGAAAAGGGCCATTGCCAAAGTGCGACCAGAGAGATGGTAGTGCTGCATTGCCCAGAATGTCCAGGTAACGCTCTGCATTTAGATGTCCGTCCACAGAATCGATTGCATCCAACCCATACCATGAGAAGCACCCCCACACCATCACTGACCCTCCGCCAAACTTCACTGTGGGCACAACACAGCTTGGCAGGTAACGTTTGCCATACCCAAACCCATCCATCCGATTGCCAGATGGTGTAGCGTGACTCATCACTCCATCCAACCATCCGCCATTGATCTGGAGTCCAATGTCGTCGCTCTTTCCACCATTGCAACCTCCTCGCTGCGTTGCTGGTGCTGATGTGAGGCTTGTGGGCTGCCGCTCTGCCATAAAATTCCATTGCATGCAGTTCTCTGTGAACAGTCAGGGTGCTCACAGTTGTTCCCATCGACTCTATGAATGATCTTGTCAGTTCATCAAGCAACGTGGGATGGTTTGTAGTGACCATTATATGAAGAGCTCTTTGGTCTCTAGCTGACATGATCTTGGTTCTTCCAGTCCTAGGTGGAACACTTGTGGTGCCTTTCTCTTTCCAGGCCCGGATGACGCTGTGAACGGTCGATTTTGGGATGTTTCGGAGGGTTGACGTCTCCCTAACAGTTTTGCCTGCGAGATAGCACCTCTTTGGATGTCTGAAAGCTCTTTTCTTTGAGACATTCTTTCAGCATTTACGGAAGTATCAGCTCATAATAGTGTACTCTCTGTTATATAGTGCTGGGAGGAATGCCACCTATGATATTGCAAAGAAATGTCAGATTTTCATGCAAATAAGGGTTGTCCCATGACTTTTTACAGGGTAGTGTACAGTGTAATAATGACAAATTGAGGTAAGAGCGGACAAGTAATGGAAACAAAGGGGGCATTACAAAAATGCAATATCAAAGTAATGATCCATATGTTGAAAATGCCTTGAATGAGCGTTTTTCTGTGGTATGTGGACATTGGGTGTTGGAGTGCAAATTTTGATCAAGATGGTTAGGTTACGATGAGTGAAACCCGAAGATGATTCGCTATCAAGATGGAAAGTTAGAAAAGCAACAGCATTCAAGAAGGAACATGATAAAAACTATTGCCAATGCTGTGTGTGCTGCAGAATGGCCACGCAAGAAGCACCATCTTACAACACACATATTGTGCAGATGACATTTATAATCAGTGGCAGATCAAAGGGGAGCATTTCAAAAAGTGCGCCTCCAAATATTTCTAAATATTCAGAATCATTAAGTACATTATAATTCTAGTTACCTATTAACAATAGGTCCTGTACTGTCCCATCTTCAGTGGTTTAGTCATCTGTTAGACTGGCAGTGTAGAAATGGAGATAGCAATGCAGAAATGCCTAATTAGTTGCAAAGTTAAATCATGTATCAGTTGAAATATGCGCCCCATTGGGGAACCCTGGATCCACCCATGTTTAAAATTGTGACAAAACATGTCCAGTTTGTGCTATGCCAAATGGTTATTTTTGATGTCATGAAGCACTTGTGGGCTCAAGAAAAGCAATGGACCGTTTTACTTTCTTAACCCTTGTGTTACTACCCAAAATTTTCCACACAAGTTACTACCCGGGTACATGTGTACCCCGTTGCAAAATGGCATTACTCTGAACCTGAAGATGCATCAGTAGCGACATCTATTGCTTTACTTATTGAAGAGGGGTGGGGAGCAGCCAGCATCAATATCAGAATGAACTACAGGTACCCTCAGGGGGGGTTCCGGAACGTTCGCCCCCACACATTTCGCCACAAACTTCCGTAAACCCCTCAGGGGTACCTTTTCATTTGTGAAGGCCGCATTGGAATCTGGCAAAATTGCCAATTGAGAGCATGCTAGTGCTCTCAACCTCGTCCATATAAACTGCATCCATTTCTGCATTGGCTACACCAACAGCTACTATTACTACTGCTCAACATGCAGGAGTGGATCCACAGGGGATTAATGCTGGGCAGGGCTGGCAGTATAGAAATGGTGAAAACAGTGTAAAAATGTGCCATCAGTTGTGCCCCTTTGAGGCACTGAGGTGGAGCAATTGCTGCATTGCTCCCCTCTGTGTCTGTCCCTGGGACATTGCCAAAGGGGCAGCAGAAGACCTATTATAATTGCTAGGTGGATTTACTATACTAAAGGATCTTAAATATTTGAAAATGGTTGGGGCACACTTTGTTGAAGTGCTCCCCTGATCTGCCTGATCGTTGTTCCCCCTGATCCCCTTGATCCCCCTGATCGTTGTTGGTTCATCATGCAGCAACTAATAAATAGAGAAGAAAGACTTGAAAATCCAATTTTTGCAATGAACATTCTTTGACATTCTCAGTTTGTAAAAATTGTCCACAATCTTAAGTAACATGACATCCTTTGACATATTTTTAAGGATACAATAAACTGCTACAATTAAAACATAGCATTATCTTGTTTCATCGATTTAATGAATATATACCCGGGTAGTAACAAGAGGGGTATATCAGTTAAATGTCATATCAATTAATATTCTTTTGTTAAAAACAAACATACATACACAAATTCTCTCAGAAATTTCCCAAATAATGGGGATCTGGTTGGACAAAATGATCCTTCTCAAAGACATTTGTTGGCATCAATGCAAAGTCGAAAATTAGTACATGTGTACCCGGGTAGTAACACAAGGGTTAATTAACCTGTTCAAACATGTTGGGTATTGGGAAAAAGAAACTTAGTGTCTGTTAAAATTGCAAATCCTTGAAACTTTTTTAAGGGGTTAAGCATGAAAACTTTACCATTTGATTATTATTCAAATAGGAATGCATATATGAAATTCTTTTTCTCCCATGGATAAAGAGATAGAAGGAACTGCAACAACATATTAGAAAATTGCTTTTCATTCTTGATCATTTTGCAGCACATCCAATCCGGAGTGCTCATTAGAGTTTACAAAATATTCAACTGGAATTTCTTCCATCAAAGACAAGACCTCTAATCCAATCAGTGAATATAAGGATCATAAAAGAAATCTTAATTTTTTATATTATGGAAAAGTTAGTGAACCACATCTTAGAAGCTGTTGAGGACAATTTGTTGACTTCGTCTTCCACTGCCAAGGAAGGGTGTTCAAAAATTATCCTTCTTAAGCCAAAACCAGTTTGACGCATTTCCAAGATGTGAGTGAAAAAGCAATTTGGAGCTGTTTTTCTTGCTCTGGTTGTAATTTGTCAAACCGAGAGATATGTCGGTCGTTGGAAACCAGTTCTCGTCTGATCACTGAAGTTAAGCAGCGCAACCCCAGCTAGTACTGACATGGGTGGTCGCTTGGGAAAACTGGGTACTGCTAATACCCAAAAATCCTCGCATTAGTGTAGTGTCTGTGCAGTTTCTGCATAAGAACTGCACTGATAACGGGGCTCTAATGACCTTGTAGTTGAAGGGCCCTAAAACACCAACAAACAACTGAAAATGATTCCGCCCATACTTCAAAATATCAATAAGTGATCTACGATAATACATATCTACAGTGATCATATCTATACACATCTACAGTGATCTACAATGTGATCATTTGGTGCTATGGATGATAGCATTATCATTAATAGCATTGAGTGTTGTGATGCTAATGAAATCCTTGTAGATTATATTGTGGAAGGGTTTAATTTGTACCGTAGCACCTAATCTTGGTGTTATCATCAATTGATACTAATGCTAATGTTATCATCAGTGGCATTGGGTGCTACAATGCAAATGAAATCTTTGTTTATTATATAATGGAAGCAGTATGAAAGAACAATACACAAAATGTGATGACGGTGAAGCACTTGACCTAAAGGTATTCCTCAAGATACTAAACATACATCAAGGTTTAATGATTAACACACTGTTGAAAATAGGGTATGAGGGTCCTCCAGTTGGCAGCTTATCCCTTGCAGAGTATAGGGGAGAAATGATAATCCATTCAAATTGAAGGAGATCAGAGCACAAACAGACTCGTATTACTGGTATTTTTTCCAAGGGTCATTCGGCAATGCAATGCTTTTTGTTTGTTTGTGTTTTACGGCCCTTCAACTACAAGGTCATTAGAGCCCCGTCCACAGCATAGTTCTTATGCAGACACTGCACAGACACTACACCAATGCGACGATTTTTGGGTATTAGCAGTGCCCAGTTTTCCAAGTGGCCACTCATGTCAGTACTAGCTGGGGTTGCGTCGCTTAACTTCAGTGATCAGATGAGAACTGGTGTGTCCAACGCAATAAGCCACTCAATGCAATGCTCTTGGTGAGGATAATGTGAGGAGCTTTCTGAAAGAAGATGCCACCATAGCAGGTAGACCATATATGGTTGAATAGGACATATGGTAGAATACATGCTAGGCTTCAGGTTCCTTGGGTTTTTGAATGAGCTGGAAATTAAGAATGAGAGTCATTCTCTCCACTGCCAATTTGGCCTATCAAGGGACTGTTTGCGGTGTACTCAATGAGAAATTGATGATATTTCATGCAGAGAGGTAATAAAGAAAGGCAGTCGCTTATCATCATTTATTAATTTTGATTTACAGTAAAACATGGTTATAACGTTTTGTTGGGGACCACAGAGAACAAACGTTATAACCATGAAAACGCTATAGTCATGATATGCCTTTTTGTGCTTTTCCATCCATAATACTGCATAGTGGTAAAACGTCATGTTGGTGTACATACTGTAAATGATTTCCCTATGTGCACAGTAATCAAGAATTGATGATTGCTTCATGGTGGATGGCTGCTTCCACCTCTGGATGTTGTTTGTTTGCTGGTGTT
Source organism: Trigoniulus corallinus (assembly GCA_013389805.1). Lineage (NCBI taxonomy): Eukaryota > Metazoa > Arthropoda > Diplopoda > Spirobolida > Trigoniulidae > Trigoniulus > Trigoniulus corallinus. The sequence continues at coordinate 21,864,146 of JAAFCE010004209.1, read as the reverse complement.
TTAGGGTCTTTCAACTACTAGGTCATTAGAGCCCCTTCCATAGTGTAGTTCTTATGCAGAGACTGCACAGATACTACGCTCATGCGACGATTTTTGGATAATAGCGGTACCCAGTTTTCCCCAAGTGGCCACCAATGTCAGTACTAACTGGAGTTGCGTTGCTTAACTTCAGTGATCAGACGAGGACTGGTGTGTCCAATGCAATTTGCCACTCCCTCTCTGGATTTTGAGGCACACATATCCTCTTGGTATCTTAGCTGACCTCTACACAAGTTCATTGTAAATTGTCTCACCACCTCAATTCCAGGTCACTTGTGTCATTACTACTAAATCCACACATTAGCAAAATTGAGTGGTCTGTTCGTGTACAATGTATGTAATGCACAGCTTATGTTGTACATTCTGCACATATGCAACATTCCTAATCAGGACATGTGCACATACGGGTTTTGGAGGTTTTTGCATATCCGTGATAAGATATGAAAAACGTGGCTGCCGACCAGGGCCTTGCAAACGTTATAGCCGTGAAAGCAAACGCTATATCCGTGACCCTCTACCATTAAAAAGCCATAGGCTCTGCCGGGACCAGCTCAAGCAGACACTATAGCTGTGAAAACGTTGTAGACATGAACGTTATAAACGTGTTTTACTGTATTTTGGAAATCCAAGAATTAGATAAACGCTTAGTTGCTAATTTGCGTTTAATTTTGTAATTTTTATTCAGATCGTTATGAATCTGTGAGACTTCACATTATTGAAACAGCTGCTTTATTGAACCAGAAAACACAATGCCAATGTGTCCCAATTAACCCTTCAGCACTCTGGCTATTGGAAGTAACACAAGTACTTCGGTCAGGTCACTGTGACCCGACCATGTTAAAATTTCAGGAAATGTACAAAAAATACTATGAAGTGTTTACATCTTTCAAATTTTAAATAATGTCATTGCTGCAGACTGAACAATGAAGGATTGAATGATTTTTATTAATGCATTTCTTACATTTGAAGCAGCAAACGGAATGTTTATTTTCCTTACTGATGTGATATCTACTAGGATAACAATACCTTTCTCTTCTAAATAAATTTGCAGTCTTGACCACGCAATATTATAACCAAAAAAGTATTAATTCAACTGCCAAAGTTTCTATTTTGATTGTGTAATGCAATGTTGGAACAAGTGGGGAAGACCGGCGTCCCACACAGGCAACCCAGCCAATATTCCTGTGGGTTCCAAATGCGTGGCTGGGGTGCCCCCAATCGGAGCATGTTCAGTGGACCTATCTGCCTATTTTGCTAGTTGATGGCCAAGAATTTTAACAAAATCTCTCATACTACAACCAGCCTAGAAACCTAGTAACCAGCTAGGCTGTGTTGAGCTGTGAGGAAGAGCCACGTCAATAGAATTCCAGTAGCAGAGATGCAAATGCTGCAGAACATGAGTAGGGTGTTGAGAGTTGGTAGAATTAGGAATTAGTATATTAGATGTAGCCTGGGGGTGGTGGACATCACCGACAAAAGGAGGGAGAATAGCTGGAGATGGTATGGACATGTAATGAGGGGGGAGGAACTCATTAGGTCCATTTCATGAATTCAGGTCGATGGAAGCATCTGGGGCACGGGGAGACCAAAGCAGATGTGGGATCAGGTAGTCCATAAGACTATGGTAGTGTGTGGGGTGGACAGGGACCTGGTGGGAGATAGATGAGAGTGGAAGGCTAGATCCCACAGATCCGACCCTGCTGCAGGCGGGATAAGTCTGTGATGATGAAATTTCAACTAGAATTTCTAATAGGTTGAACAAGGCAAAGCAGGAGAATTTGTTAGTTTCTTTAGTCCCTCTGGTTGAGGGCCAAAAACTTCCATTTTGAGGAAATGAAATGGTTTAGTTTCCACCATGGTGAAAACATTGGTGAAACATATTTTTTAGCTTCTTGGATAAGAAACATATTGCAATGAGAGGGGCGAGTAAGGTGTTTTATTGCTACAGAAATGAGATGCACTAACAGTACAGTCGAGTCAAATGGAACTTCAACTAAGTTTCATAACTTGTACGGTCGGGTCAAAATAGCTGTTACAAGGATACTAATAATTGCAATGAACTTCAAAACAATACTAGCTAAAATATGTGAAAAAAGGAATTTACATGTAAGCACAGCAACTTAGCACCACATATACACATTAAAAATTTGCAAACAAAGCTCACTCGGGTCAAATAGACCCAACCACAGTGCTGAAGGGTTAACAAAAATCCACTGTCTCTTTGAAAGAAGAAATTCTTTATGAATATTGAAACTAAATGACAATTTACTGGCCTTTCAATTTCGGGCACCGTAGTGGTGTATAAGGGTGCTGTTTGTGGAACGCTTTTGTCACAGCTCACTTGGAGAAGGTCAACGGCTCAATAGCCCACTCACACCTATTATAACTTTATGCTGAGCATGGAGACAAGATCAGATTAGGATCAGATATTCATTTCCAAATAGAATTTCCAGCCCGCCTGTGGGCCATAGACAGCACCATGAAAAAGGATTAGTAGTGATTAAATTTCGAATGAAGGGACTGATTAATTAAATATAATCTAAGAGTGACAATAGAACGGTGTAGCTATTTTATAAAAGACAAAGGTCCTTGTGGAGAGATACAATCGCCGTTATGCATGTAGAGGTGTTAGTTGCACTGACCTTTGCCCCATGGTGTCCTCTACTGAGATGAAATTGCAAGAACATATCAAATGACCCTGGTTCTTTGGCAACTGGAAGAGAGTTATAAGGTTGTTTTGTGGTGACAAACTGCCGACTCAGACAAGTGTCCTAGCTGCCAGTGCCTACAGCGGGCCCTGTTCGTACTTACCTCTTGCACCTGTGTCACAATCTCGCCCTAAATGATGCTGAATCAAACCTTATCAGTATTGCTTTTATCTCTGTTGACTTCTTTTCCACTTTTTTTGAGGTTGGAATCGGCATCACCAGTTGCTACAACATGCATTAGTGGAGGAATCCACCATATACTTCTGTTTGAGCTTTGAATGATATATGCTGTAAATGGGATTTCGATTTGTGCAGTCTGCACCTGACTGCTTTGAATTTGACCTTCGTGTTTTTTATGAATTCCTTACGTGATAGCATGGATTTTTATTTTCAGCCCATGTATTTCAAGTGAAATACTTGTTTATCCCTTATACCACTGGAATTTCAATGTTAAACGGACGTGGGAGCAGGAAGTGCAAAGGGACATGGAGACGTGCGGGGTGGATGGCGACTTGGTGAGAGATAGGCGAGAGTGGAGGATAAGAATCCGCAGACCCGACCCCAGCCACAGGGGGGAGGTGGGTAAGATGTTTTCTCTGAACGTTATCTAAAACAGCAGTTCTCAACCCGTTTGAAGCCCCAGAGCCCTTACCTGGCAGCCAGTTCATTCGTAGAACCCCCATTTAATTAAAGGAATATTGAAAAATTAAACGTGCACAGAAATGAGTGTAAACAAATATACAATATGGTAAAATGGAATGTTTTAGGACCAAAATATCTGTGAGGAATTATCGTTGCGGTTTTTTTCAGGAGAGGGGGGTGACGCCAACCCTAGCGACGCCACTGCTCCTCATCACATGCCTATGCCACCTCAACCTATTTTTTCTAATCTTTTCTGCGATGTTTCTAAGCTACCATTAATGTCAGGGCCGTAACTAGGGCGTGGCGGAGAAGGCAGCCGCCACGGGCGCAACTGGGTTTGGGGCGCAAAATGTTTAAGTTTTTTGTCATTATTGGGTTATGGGCAAGCGAAAGTTAGACACTTGCCACAGGCGCTTCATACCCCCGTTACGGCTCTGATTAATGTAGTCGTTTCGGATGTTGTCGGCTCATGATACCCCACTGAGTTAGTGCAGCATTCACATCTTTGCCACTTGTATTCTCCTTTCCTGGTTCTTCACGACTGCCCAACGCTGTGAGCCATACAGCACACCTGGCCTAACGACAGTTCTGTAAACTTTGCATTTCAATTTATTGGGACCCATTGGATGTACAGGACTCTGCTTGCATGTCTCCACTTTAGTCATTTGTATGGGAAATACTATTGAGGCTAAATTTAGTTTCACAAATCACTAAAGGGACTGTTAATTCTGGGACGCGTTCCACCATCTACATTACTTCTGTTTGAGTTTTGAATGATGTATGCTGTAAATGGGAATTCAATTTGTGTAGTCGGCAGCTGACTACTTTGAATTATGACTTTATTATATTGTTCATTTCAATTTAGACTTATTTTTGTGGATGTCTTACGTGATATCATTGATTTTTATTTTCAGCCAATGTTTTTCAAGTGAAATACTTGTTCATCCTATATACCACTGGAATATAAATGTTATATGATAACTATTTAAGAATTGCACAAAATATTTTATAATTCATGACAGTTAACATGAGGCAAAGGAGCTGATCTTGTCATTGAATCCATAATATTCAAAGTTACTAATGTATCCAGTTCCTAGAGTGTCTGACAACACCATGTAATCTCCACTGCAGATGCCATCATAAACAATGATGCATTCTCCGTGATTGTTAGCTGCTGAAATTTGGTCATCAGCAGGTACACCGTAGCAACCACCGGTTACATAGATAATGTCATAACAATCTCCTAGAAATACAAAAGTGAAAAAAAAATTGAGTACAAAGGAGAAAGGGAGAAGGTATTAAGCACCTCAAGCCTGGTTCCTTGGCCCGTGACACTGTGAGAATAGCACTCAAGCAGACTAAATTTCACATAAAGTGGAGTTGTGAGGTAGTTAACTGCATTTGTCGTTCACAAGTGCCGTGTGCATATGATTGGCTATCACTCTTTTAACAACATCTGCTCTTTGATTTCTTTTGGGTGTTAGGTTTTTGGCTGTGTACGCCACCTCACAGGCATTTTTAAAAACATTGAAACCTAGCGTGATTTCTCTCCTTCCACAGAACCGCAACAGGCAGTGGCGTACCAAGGCAGGCCGAAATCTGCGCCCTCTGGCACCTGCTAAGCGCAGTTTTGCTGTACATTTTTGCGCCCCCTGCCTTCTGCACCGGGGACATCTGTCCCCCTTTGCGCCCCCTGCCTTCTGCGCCCGGGGACATCTGTCCCCCCTTGCCCCCCCTGCCTTCTGCGCCCGGGGACATCTGTCCCCCCTTGCCCCCCCAGTTACGCCTCTGGCAACAGGTGCATTTCTGTTAGCGCCTGTGAATGACAGCATAATTTTGCTGTCTGCTCGAGCACTATTCTCGCCAGTGTCATGTGCCACGGAACCAGGCCTAACAGTGGCAAGTTGATGGAAGTTTTGATGACTATTTCCAGCAGAGAGAAAATGGTGAAGTCATTGGGTGCTTCCAGTAACTGAACAAAGCGGGGAGCGGCAAATTGTGTTAGACACATCAGTTCTCGTCCAACCCGCCGCGGTGGCGTAGTGGTTAGCACACTCGGCATAGTTCAGGTTCGATACTGGACCGAGGTGGAACGGCTTCTTTCGGGCGAGAGAGAGGCCGCGAGTGTGCCTTCTTTCGGATGAGAAGTAAAACCGAGGTCCCGTGTGGGTATACGATGGCACTTGCACGTAAAAGATCTCTCTCTACTACGCAACGGGTAAATGAGGCAAAATTTCCAGGTGTAGGGGCTGTAGCATTCCCCAACGAACACCAGACCGACGATAAATAAGCGTAGGGGTGCAGCTTTGGCTGGCAACCGGCTGCAGAAAAAACTATTACCAATATATCACCCTGTGCCCATTAGAGGGACAAGATGGGTACCCGACCCTGCCATAGGCGGGAAAAGGGTTAGGAGTTGCTTTTTGTTTACATCAGTTCTCGTCTGATCACTGAAGTAACACAACCCCAGCTATAGTGCTCACCACGAAAGTTGACACATTGGTGGGAGGCAAAGGATCAGTACTTTTAAAAAAAATAGGGAAAACATTGAAGTTGTACTTGCCATTACTGAATGAAGCCTGTCATTTGACCTTTTTTCAAACTCCCTAATTTTTGTAGTGAACTTTCTTACCTTCTACTTCCCATGTGTCATCTTTCGTGGCGAGCACTATAATACTAACATGGGTGGCCGCTGGGGAAAACTGGGTACTGCTGGTATCCAAAAATCGTCGCATTAGTGTACTGTCTGTGTAGTCCCTGCATAAGAACTGCACTGTGGACGGGGCTGTAATGACCTTGTAGTTGAAGGGCCTTAAAACTGCCCAATTACTGGACTTCTTTGGTGATAGTGGTGGTGAGTGGTAACCAACAGTTACTTACCAAAAACAAATGGCCTGCATATATGATGGAACAAAGTAGAAAGCGAATGTTACATATTGTACTGCAAAGTGTCACACTTGATGGCGATGTAGATAAATGCCAAAATAATGGCCCAGCATTGATGTAACTCATGACAGTGCAAAATACAGTATTGCAACTATGCAGGTTAAAACGAGTGTAATGGAAAGTAACTGTGTATTGCAGATGATAACCCTTTATAGGCATCTTAGGGATAGATTTAAAGGAAAAGGAAGATTTGCAGGTGAACATTGTCACACTTCACAGACGTGACATTCAAAGATTGGATATCGAATGGTTGGTCCGTTTGGCATCCATATTTCTAATGTGATGTAGGTTTTGGTATCATCTCCAGACAGCACTTTTCCTTGCTCAGCAAGATGGTGATCCCTCAAATTCTGAGAAAATTCTGAGAAAATTATTTGCAGGAAAAGTATTTTAAAAGCTGATTTAAGTTTCTCAACTCCTTACCTACTTCTATGGCTAGTGTGATACTATTAAATAAAACTTTCTAAACCATAAAAAATTAAAAACTTATAAGAACGCAGATTTTGATTTTTCTAAAAAGGTGTCCTAATTCCGTCCCCTCTTTCCAGCTACCATCTACTGAATTATTTTTATGGGAAATTTCATTAAAACACAGTTTACATCTCTCATAATAAATCTTGAGAGAAAACTTTTTATTGACTGTTTAAATAAAATAGCCTAATATCAATGTTGGAATGATATTCTTCATAGAACTTCAGCTCTACTACATTATAATAATAAGGCATTGAAGTGGTAAACACATTATAAAAAAGGTCAACAAGTGATCATATATGAATCTATACTAGTCTAAGGGGTTGGGAAATTATAGAATATAAAAAAAGAGCAATTCAGTATGAGGGTCCGAAATCCGTCCCGGGGACGAATTTGAGAATTTCAGGGGGATGGATTTAGGATCCCAGCAATAGCAAAAGTAAAAGTCCCATCTCTTGAACAAACAACCACAAATACACGGTTCTGACAACTGGAACACAATATTTAAGGAGTAATCTTTAATTATCAATTGCCAAATGATGAAAAAATTACTCGGAAGTGTCAATATAACTGTTTAAGGTTCGATTCCACAATTTAGTAAACTTACACAAAACCTATTTTTTGAAAACTTTAATAGTTAAAAACAGAACAAAGCAACTGCATCAGAGCCAGTAGTAAACTGGATGGTTCTGAAGGCTTCCATATGCTGTTCTGCAGGCTACAGCCCTTCCCTTGAAAGTTAAACGGGGGACGGATTTAGGGCAGGGGACGGATTTTGGCTACTTTACTATGTTCTTTTTCTTGCCAAAAATCTATACTTTTCAGGCCATATGACAACGTGCCCTGTTGAATCCACAGCATGAATTTTATTCTTTAAGTCATTTCTGACATTCATTGATTTTGTCACTTAAATGAACGGCCCTGTGGGTAACCTTTACACCAGGCTCAAGCTTTTCATGGAAAGCTTCTGAGACCCGTAGTCAGTCAACCTAAGCTATTCCAATTCGGACAAATCTCATTTTTAGGATCAAATTCTGCAACTACTGCAGACATTTCAAGTAAAGTTGCCAGGTCAGTTAATGAATAAAGTACATTAAGACCTAGCTTAGTTCTTAGGATGCATTCCTAGAGGAAAAGCGGTAAATATAACAGCATTAAAGGAGGTCATTTTAAGACAGTAAATAGAGAAAGGGGAGACATCACCAAAAAATAAATCATATCTTAACTCATCTTTATATTAATTTTGGTAATAATGTCACATAACACATTTGTGTAGGAGAAGTAGGTAAGAACCTAGCATCAGTGTTCCAGAGGAATGGATTGATTTGTTGGTGTTTTAGGACCCCTCAACTACAAAGGTCATTAGAACCCCGTCTACTGCATAGTTCTAATTCAGAGTCTACTGGTAGAGTCTAATTCAGTCTACTTGGGTATTAGCGCTACCCAATGTTCCGAAGTGGCCACCGATGTTAGTATGATCTTGCCTTGCTGAACTTCAGTGATGAGACGATAACTTGTGTGCTCAACGCAATACAACCACTCCCCAGAGGAATGGAGTAATATTAGATGCCCTCCTATCCCATTCTGAGATCCTTCCTAATTTTGGAAGGTATTACATTTTTGGATGATGTCATGTGTCCTAATATGTCACCATTGCATTTATGAGTTGGTCTGAGAGCTTCTGTGGACGTCCACACCTTGGAACATTTTCAGTTGGACCTGTGTCATTATATTTTTTTATTACACTTCTGATTATTAAAGGTGTTTTGGCTTTAACAACCCCAAAATAATAGCGTTATTAAATTATTGACTCTTAACCTCTAATTCTGGGTTGTCCAACCTGTGACCCATTGAGGCTTGTAATGTGGCCCATGGCACATCATTTCTAATTATGCGTTATAGCCTACCTGCTATGTAACACCTAACGTTATCTTCACTCGTTTTGGTTTTGACAGCCTATGGCTGGCAATCAGTTCATGGAGCAGCTGAGTGACCCACAACTCCAGAAAGGTTGTACAACCCTGCTGTAGTTCAGTGGCAGGGTTGTTAGGTTACGTTTAGGTTATGTTGCATTGGCAGGATCGAATGAGGGACGTTGCCCCTACAATGACGTATTAAACTTTTAATATAAGCAATGATGTGGGCCCTGATGGGTACTGATGATGCGGCCCGGATGCAATGCATCCTCTGCACCCCCTTCCCCCCGATGGCCGGCAGCATGGTTGATTTTCCACTGTTTTCAATTTCTCACCGGAAATTCTGCTGTTTTTGAATTATGCGTATGGTAAGGATTTCCTGCATTATGTTTACGTTGCCTTTGGCTAGGTTGGGACTTCTATTGTCTTGGTCATTTATTGTCATGATTCTTCTGCAATAGTTTTTTTAAAATATTATTGTCCTCAAAGTACCTAAATAAGATCCATTACAGGAATGTAGGTGGTTGGAAGCACCCTGGGCAGGGCGAGACCAAAGCAGACGTGGGAGTAGGTTGTCTGTAAGGATATGGTAGTGTGTGGGGTGAACGGGAACCTGGTGGGAGATAGGCGGGAGTGGAGGGCTTGAACCCGCAGACCCTACACTGCCACAGACTGGATAAAGGCATGATATGATGATGATGATGGTGATTATGAAAGTACCTAACTAATCCTCCATTTTGACTGATTTTGAGTCTGTTTCTATTTGCTATCCCTGAAATGTGTACTAACCCGTAAATTCCGCACCAGTGCAAAACAGTACACTGGCATTGTACTCCGCCTTTTTGAGGGTTTTGTGGATATTACTCAGTCCTGAAGTCTCTGCATCACCATTGATACGACTCTGTCTATTAAAAGAAAAAATACGACTAAGGTGACGTTCACATTGTGCCTCGTTTTATATTTCCTGTTTGCTTGTTTGTGTTTAAATTCCCATCAACTACAAGGTCATTAGAGACCCGTCCACTGCATAGTTCTAGTGCATAGACTGCACAGACACTACACCAATGCGACGATTATTGGGTATTAGCAGTACCCAGCTTTCCCGAGCGACCACCCATGTAAGTACTAACTGGGCTTGCGTTGCTTAACTTCAGTGATCAGACGAGAACTGGTGTGTCCAACGCAACTCGCCGCTCTTTTATATTTTCTGAAACTACCCCCGTCATCAGTGGCGTCGCTAGGGTTGGCATCACCCGGTGCGATGACACCATGGTGTCACCCCCCTCCCAAAAATAGCCGCTTCTTCTGCTTTGGTGTCACCCCCATTTCTCACGGTGCGAGTGGTGTCACCCGGCGCAGCCCCCACCCTCCGCACCGTCCTAGTGACGCCACTGCCCGTCATTATCCACTTCCGTAATTGTACGTTATATATTTTCTTGCTGTTCGAAAGGCCCCTGAGAGGATTATTAAGTGGTGGATAGTTTCCAAATACAGTCAAACGCCGTTATAACGTTTTGTTGGGGACCAACGGGAACAGACGTTATATCCACAATACTTATTGGATTGTATATATGCGATGTAGTGGTAAAACAACGTAATGCAGTGGTACATAAACGATTTCTCTAAATGCACAGTAATCAAGCATTGATGATTGCTGCATGGTGGATGGCTGCTTCCCCCAGGGAGCGGCGAATTGCGTTGGACACACCAGTTCTCGTCTGATCACTGTGACTGTGTGTGTTGACTGTGCAGTCTGTGCATAAGAACTATGCTGTGGACGTGGCTCTAATGACCTTGTAGTTGATGGGCTCTAAACACCAACAAACAAACAAATAAAGCTTCCACCTCTGGATGTTGAGGTGCACATATCCTCTTAGTACCTTGGCTGACCTCTACACAAGTTCATTGTATTTTGTCACAATTGTTGATAGCTGTTTGAAAGTGATAATAGGAATCCCAAATATTCTTACCACCTCAATTCTAGGACGCTTATGTCATTACTACTAAAACCACGCATTAGCAAGATTGAGTGGTCTGTTCGTGTACAATGAATGTAATGAACAGCTCATTTTGTACATTCTGCACATATGCAACATTCCTAATCAGGACATATGCACATATGGTTTGGAAGTTTTTCATATCGATGATATCATATGAAAAACTTGGCTGCCCACCAGGACCCTGCAAACGTTATAGCCATGAAAAAAAACGCTATATCCGTGACCCTTTATCATTAAAAAGCCATAGTCTCTGCCGGGACCAGCCGAAACAGACACTATAGCCATGACCATTATAAACGTTTTTTACTGCATTCGGCTTCATCAACTATTCGAATATCAAATAATAAATAATTTGAATTATAAGAGAACAATATATAAGCTCTATTCCAGGATAATTAAAATGAGTACGATAAGATATATAATCACTTTATGCCTGCAGGAGGTTGGAAGCCCCCAGGCAGGGGGAGATGTGGGGACAGCTTGCTCATAACTATATGGTAGTTTGTGGGGCTAGAACCTGCAGATCTGACCCTGCTACAGGCGGGATACAGGTATGATGATGATTTTTATTATGTGTCACTTACTCCCCAAAAATTAAGATAATGCAATTTTAATGTTCCATGAAATTTCAGTGATGGTGTTTCAAGAAATAGGGGAAGTCTACCTATTATCACACCTTAGCATAATATCGCACCCCTCATGATCTCGCCAATTAGATGCTGCTGCCTGGTGAAAACCGGATCAATTGGTGTCTGACAACATGTTACCAGTCCTGTGACAGCACTGTTTAGATTTGCAGTTGCATTTAGCTTGCATTAATTTTTGAAAGTTTTGAGAAAACCAAAAGTTTTTGATGACATCATACACTGATCAATCTTCTTAAAGGTCAGTGATATTCTTAATCATTATAACGTAAATACAACCACATGATTATGTAGTATAAGTAGATATAGCTGTAACGTTTTGTCTATTCTCAGTTTAGCCCACAGAGTAAGCCATATTGGAAAGTTGTGTTCTTCCTTATATCACACCCCTACTGTAATCCTAATATCACTCTGTGCAATATTATGCACACTGTTTCATTTCATGAAACACTTATGCACACTGTTCCACTGATTATAAAACCGATATTTTTGATTTCTGTTTAAACAGCTAATTCCTATTAACATGTAAACTATGGCAATATATAGCCTCTCTTCTTTGTAATATCACAATGGCGATAATGATAAATAACTGTGATAAGTAATTAATGATAAACAACTATCTTTAAATTATTTTGCCTTCCATATTCTCTTTTATGGTTATTGGAAATAGTATTCATAATATTACACAGGGAGATAGTAGGAACACCCCCTGGTGCGATATTAGGAAAACATTTTTTTGTAACTACCAAAATGTACTCATTGTGGGTTTACATGTTTAAAATATTTTACTCGTGGAGGTATGAGATTTATTTTATAGGCATGAAACGGCAATCATAAGTCTTCTAAAATCATGTGAAAGTAATTTGTTAACTTGACAAATAACATAAATATATCACATTTTAAAAAGGGGTGCAATATTAGGCACATTTCCCCTATATTAGCAATAAAATTGAACTCTACCAAATGATGGAGTATGCTTATTTAGTTTCTTTAGTAGTCAAAGGATCGTCCAGTGGGTAGCTGGAAGCAGATGGGTGGAAGTAAAAACTAAAATATCCCATATTTGTTGAGAACTTAATTTATACAAGCAGTTAGCAGATAGTCCCTAACCCTAACACATGCATGAATAACTCAATAATATTTCTGGAAAATCTAGGTAAATGAGCTATGCATCAAACCATCGTCTGCACTTGCTGCTGAATTCATCACATAATGTCGACTATTCGAATACCAAAAACTTCCAAACAGGCCGAATATATCCAGATATTGAATATTCAGATTGGAAACTCTAGTTGTGGAACAAAATTGACATTCCCTCCCTCACCTACACTTCACATAAATTAATTATGTTATAATTGTACATTTATTAATTACCGTATTATCTCATATATAATACGCACTTTTTTTTCCCAAAAAATTGGACGCAAAGTCTGGGTGCGTATTATACATAGGTGTAAAAATTTCAGCCATTATCAGAGAACACTAAACATGCATAAAGAATACTGGATCATCCATTGAAAGCAAGAAGAGACACGTTTGCTTATTAACCTCATTTAACTTCTATTAGATGCTGTTTTGAGTTAGTTTTATAAATATAATATTTAACTACCTACACTTTATTTACCTTCATACCATAGATACAAGTGCTTGTATATTAATACAAGTGTAACCATAGATATAATAATACTAGCATACTACTATAAAAAATTAACAAGTCCTATAATAAAAATGAATATTCTAAGTCCAGTTATGTCCAATAATACCGATATTAAAAGCCTAAAAATTCGTCATCTGATATAATTGGGAACTGGCAAACTTAACCTGCGTATTATACATGGGCAGTAATATTTTTCTTTAACTAAGTCTTAAAACTTGGGGTCCGTATTATACACAAGATAATACGGTATATTGAAACACACTTGTAAATACATTAAAATGAGGAGGGGTAATTCTGTAAAAGATAAAAACAACGATACCCATGGGCCCCAGAACAATGTACTGGCTGAATCCTCCTCTCTTCTTAGTTGGCTTTTCGATTAGGAACACAGCGATTTGGCGTATATCCTAAGGTGTGATAGTAATTGTTGGGCTTGGTTATTTTGTGGTTGGGAATGAGTATATGAGATCCAGCCTAGGGATGGGGAAAAGGGTTGCTTCCGAGCTCTTCCTCATTAGAAGAGCAAAGCAGGTTTTACCTAAGGATATGGACGGGGACCTGGTGGGAGATAGACGGAGTGAAGGGCTGGGCCAAATGTTTGTGAAAATTAGTATCAGTTTTAGGTGATTGTTAAAATAAATATCCATTAAGTCTAGGGATTGCAGCTTTGGTTGGCAGCTGTCTGTGTAAAAATGCCTTCCAATAGATCGCCTATGTTTCCATTTTGAAGAACAAAGATGGTTGGCCGACCCTACCATAAGAAAAAAAAAAAGGAATAGTAGTTGTTAGCTGCGATTGCTGTTTGCATTTGCTACAGACAGGGGTGTTATAGAAGGCCATACTTTCCGACTCGAGGTCTGATTTCATACTGAAAGGATTTGGATTGGGGATTGCACACACACACAGCGAGGCCAGCAAGTTTCCCAACTCCATTCAGTGAAGGGATTTCCCACACACGGTAAGACTGAGGTTCGATTCCGTGGCTCGGCATCACAGATATCGGACTAAACGAAAATCTAGCCGGGCCTGCCAATCCGCAACAATCCATCTGAGTTCCCCACGCAAGGTGAGTTTTGAATCGACCAGGGTCATTTTGCCAGTTGGATCGATCGTGTATGGCCACCTTAAGTTGTTAAAACGACAATGGAAGGGCTTTGGGGAATGCAGGACCAAGAAATAACCAACAAATAATCAGTAATGCATTTTCTCCAATTTTAACAACCGTGTTTGTCTAATAAACTAATGATTTATGATATTGGTTTAACGCAGTGTTTCCCAAAGTGGTTCAAACGGCCCCTGGGGGTCCATGGCCAGTGAAAATAAATGAATTTGGGGGTTTGTGGAGAACGTCAGGGGTTCATGAAAGGCTGCATAAAAAGTAATTTTAACCATTCTTCGTTAATATGAAAAATGTCCAGGTAAAGGCGTAAAGGTAATATTGGGAGAGGGAGGTTGCAAATGTCAGCAAGTCGCCATGGGGAAGCCAACAATCACAGTGGGTCCATGGCCAGCTTTTTGTTATGTGAAGAAGTCCATGGTCAGGTTTGTCATGCGAATGGGTACGTGAGCATAAAGAGTTTGGGAATCACTGGTTTGACACAAGCAGTTAAACGTTGAACAAGTGAAAAGGTGCCTAATTAAAACTTGATTAATCGTACCTATGACTGGCATCTGCTTTTTGATCGATGACTGCCAAGGTTTTCTTCCAAAAGGTAACTTCTGGTCTGTTGTTGGAGATTGCTTGGCCGCCCAGCACTCCCAAAATGGCCACGAATATCAGCAGTAAAATTTTCATCATCTGCTTCTTAACTCTTTTCTATGAATACGTGCTCTTTATTTGATATCTTGAATGTTGACCGACAACCCACTCTTATACTTGAATTTGAAATGGTATCAGCATATTCTTGTTGGTGATGTAGATAAAACTAGATGATAAAATTATGATAAAAACTGATATGTTCAAAAGAAGGAATTCTAGATGAATATTGAAACTCCATGGCAATTTCAAGGCTTTTCACTCTTGGATGTTGTGAAGATTGCACAGGTGTCTTTAAGTGACACTCTGGTGGTCATGAAGCCACTGTTTCTGAAATGTTTCTGTTCATAGCTGAGTTGGAAAAAGTCAGCGACCCAACAACTATCATAACCTTGCATTGGAAATGGAGATCGGATATTCGTGTCAAATTGGAATTGGCGGCCCATCTGTGGGCCATAGACATCACCTTAAAAAAGATTGCATAAGAATGAAATTTCTCATGACATGACTATTTGGTCAATTCAATACAATGCAAGAGTGATGACAGAACAGTCCTTTTCTTATTGTGTTCATAATTACTTTCATATGCTACTCAACCTACAGTGGTGTGTGTACTGATATGGGCCACTTCGTTTCGTTGGTGTTTTATGGCCCTTTAACTACTGAGGTCATTAGAGCCCCATCCACTGCATAGTTCTAAAGTAGATCCTGCACAAACACTACACTAATGTGACGATTTTTGGGTATTAGCAGTACCCAGTTTTCCCAATCAGCCACCGATGTCAGCACTAGCTGGGGTTCCATTGCTTAACTTAAGTGATCAGACGAGAACTGGTGTGTCCAATGCAATTTGCCACTCCCAGTTTTCTTGTACAGTTGCACCCTGTTATGTCGATGGCATAGGGGTTTGCTAAACAGCATCGAGATAACGAAACACCAATATGGGTAAATAAAGGAGAATGTGCAATGTACATGAGTTTATACTACATACAACCTATCTGCTGTGAACTACTACACCCCCTATTGTAGGTCATCATCATCTCACCCTTCTCCCGCCTGTGGCAGGGTCGGGTCTGCGGGTTCTAGTCCTCCACTCCCGCCTATCTCCCACCAAGTCCCCCTCCACCCTGCACGTCACCATGTCCCTTTGCACCTCCTGCTCCCACGTACCCCCTATTGTAGGTGCAATGATGTTAATGGTTAACCTTCCGTCAACAAGGTGACGATTTCTGGCACACACTGCAAGGTTCTGTTATGACCCCAAAAATACTTTTTGATTTTCAAGGCTTAAATATTCAGATTAAGGGCATTATTATGGATATTAAATTAAATGCCATCCATATAAAGCTTTAGCAATAAAAATAATTTGGAAACATGCTGTAAAAATTTTATATTACCCAAGAAGACAGGACATCATCATCACCATACCCTTATCCCACCTTTGATAGGGTCGGATCTGCAGGGTCTACCCTCCACTCCTGCCTGTCTCCCACCAGGTCCCCATCCACACCAGACACTACCATATCCTTATGGACATCCTGCTCCCATTTCTGCCTTAGTAACCAGTGTTTCTGATCAGCCAACCATGTTGGTACTAACTTGGGTTGCATTGCTTAACCTGAAATAAAATATGCTAATTACTTAGGAGACCTGCCAACTTCCCTAGATAGGTAAAGAAAACATCAAAGGAGAGGTACTCAAAGGTTGGTTAAGATTGGAGAAAGTGGTACATGTGTAGACACAATTTCGTAGGTCTGGGGTCTGCCGAGACCCCACCTTGTGGACGAAAGGTTAATACTGTATTCAAAAGCCAGCAGTCAAGGGCATTCCGGGATCGACATAACCAAAGTTGAGTGGCAAATTTGACCCTTTTTGTGCTCGAGATATTAGGGGCCATCGACATAAGCAATCAGAAACTATTAGGACAAAGGGGGAATTTGGTGATTCCACTTTAAAAACGTCAACTTAAAAGGGTTGTCGAGTTAACGGAGGTCAAGATAAGTGGGTTCCACTGTAACGGTTTTAACCAAAATATGCTACGTTAAGGAGATATTGGTTGAACTTTGCAAGTGCAAGCACTTCTTGCAGTTACTGCCACATTATGTCAGATAAAGAGATTGTAGTGAGCATATATGATGTTGATTGGGGCAAAATTGGACGATATGTGCTTTAGAGTGCTTTGTACTGCTTTTCATGAGCATGTGCAGTTGCTCAATTCCACTTTATATCGATCATAACGTCATCATATATGCTCCCCACAATCTCTCTAATACATGCATTGCCAACTAATGCTAAACACCAAGTTCCTTCTACCAGTCAATGGGTGGCAGTCCTCCAACACCTGTTATATTGCAAGTTTTGGTTAACGTTATGAGAAGATACCTTTTTCCTAAGTAATGGCCTGTTGATCACGTGGTCTGTGCATGTCCTTGTGTGCATCCATTGATGGAGCAAGAAAACTAATAGCAGTACCAATGTGAGTGCTAGCTGAGATTGCATTGCTTAATTCTGACAGTCCTTCTCTAAAGTCCCTAAAAGTCATTAAGAAACGTACTTTTTTTCATCAGTGGAGGAGAGGATAGAAATAAACTAGCTCCTGTGGATCAAAAATGAAATATGACAAGTTAAAGATGAAGTAATGGCATGGGGCGTCAGATCTCCATTATCAGTTGCCATTTGAAATGAGCAAGTAGGCTCTAGGCTGCCATCATCAAACAACTACAATGTCTTGGGGTGGAACACTTAGCTCACATGTCAGATTATTCATTGAATGTACTCTGTGGGGTAGGCCAGGATCACCACCAAACACACATCCAAAACTCTTACAAATATCTTAATATATTTTAAAAATATGACTGAAAATCCCTCTCATATCCCTTTGCCAATACTGATTTCATTTTTCTAAACGTGTGTAATGCATGATTTCCAAATTTCCGAAATTATTGATGTACCTACAACTTCATACCGCCGTTTTTCTATTGATGCTAATGTAAGTCTTGATTATTTTGCCTAACGAAGGGGTTCAAATACTGACAACCTTAACATAATATGGCCAATTTTTTCTTTGCCTAGGAGGTGGATGTAAATTACTCCATTCTTTGTATTAGGAATGGAGTTGGAATCCATTCATTCCATTATTCTTTTCTTTATCCACCAGTGCTTTGGAATCTGTAAAAACCTATTAAACCTGGACCAAATCTAGTGCCCTTCTAGGTACCATTATATAGATTCATTTTCTAGGTCCCAGTTTAATTTCAAGTTTCTACCTTCAGCCATCTTTCTTGTTTTAGGAATTCAAAACCAATCTGGTCTCAGATTGTGAATGAAGTTCGCCAATGCATGTGGCAAAGAACAATCAGAGTAGTCCAAAAATTACTTTTTTCAGCATCAATAATTCTTTTCTGTACATCATATATTTAGCATCATTTTTACATTTTAATGCCATTTCAATAATTGTCAAACATTTATGTACCAATAGAGTCATTTTGAAGCAATTCTGGTGTGTGAATGAAGGTATAACATGCTATATATCAAGTGGTGAACAGAATTCACCATGTGCCTGGTGGTGTAACTGTCTTAGACGCACCTGCTCAAGGGTTAAAATGCTTCAGCTCATATAAATAATGTCTTCGGGATGCAGCAACATCACATCTCTCCAGAAGTAACATCCTATTATCTTTCTTTTGATATTGAAGTCCTAAATTGGGAATACTCACTTTCTTTGTATTCAAAAAAACCTCAATGTTTGAGGCTTGTTTGCCAAATACATTGACATTAACCATTCAGCGCTATGGTGACTTGAAGTAACACAAGTAGTGTGGTTGGGTCACTGTGACCCAACCATGTTAAATTTACTCAAAACAACAGAAAATGTACAAAATTACTTTAAAGTGGTTAAATCTTTCAAAATTTAAATAATGTCATTGCTGCAGACCGAATAATAAGTGAATAAATGTGTTTTATAAGTGCAATTCTTAAATTTGAAGCAGCAAACAGAATATTTATTAAGTTTACTGATGTCACATCTACTGGGATGAAAATACCTAGATCTTCTAAATAAATTTTCAGTTTTGATATAAATTGGGGGAAATGTGCAAGAAGTTAAAGTGCTTTGGATCAACGTTCCAAAGCAATGGGAAGATAGACTCTGATGTGACCCATAGAATTAATGGGGGATGGTTGAAGTTGAGACAGGCAAGTGGAGTCCATTGTGATTGGAGGGTCCCAATCAAGTTGAAAGGGGAGTTTTACAGGGCAGCGGTTAAGGCCACTATGTTATATGGATCAGAGGGATGGGCAGTGAGGAAGAGCCACATCAATAGAATGCAAGTAGCCTAGATGCCAAGCTGCAGTACATGAGAGGGGCATCGAGAGCTGATAGAATTAGAAATGAGTATATTAGAGGTAGCCTGGGGGTGGTGGACATCGCCTAAAAGTGAGGAAGAATAGGTGGAGGTGGTATGAACATGTAATGAGAAGAGAGGAGGAGGAGCTCATTAGGTCCATTTCAGGAATGCAGGTGGTTAGAAGCACCTGGGGCAGGGGGAGGCCAAAGCAGACGTGGGAGTAGGCTGTCCATAAGGATTTGGTTGTGTGTTGAGTGGATGGAGACCTGGTGAGAGATAGACGGGAGTGGAGGGCTAGAACCTGCAGACCCGACCATGCCAATGATGATGATGAAATTTTGACCATTTGAAATTTTTACAAGGCGAAGTAGGGGAACTTGATAGTTTCATTGGTCCCTCTCTTTGGGTGCCAAAAATTTCCATTTTGAGTAAGTAAAATGTTCTAGTGCTCACCATAGTGAAAACTTTAATAACACATTTTTTGCCTTTTTGGAAAAGGACCATATTGAAATGTGACGGGCGCGTGAGGTGTGTTGTCCCTACAGAAATCAGAGATGCACAAACAGTACAGTTGGGTCAAATACTACGTCAATGAAGTTACACAAATGGTATGGTCGGGTCAAAACAGCTGTTGCAAAGATAATCATTATTGCAATAAACTTCAAAATAATACTTGCTAATATATAAGGGAAAAAGGAATTTATGTGAAAGCACAGCCACTTAGTACCACATCCACACATTAAAACTTTGAAATCAAAAATTACCTGGGTCATATAGACCAGGGGTGGCCAACTTTTGTGTACATAAGATCTACTTTTTATCTTAAAAAAAAGTGTCACGATCGACGTGGGGAAATCTCCTATTCATGAAAATTTTTTTCCCATATACTGATCAAATTTGCCACTGTGCCAAGAGAAATCTCGAAACTATATTATCGAATACGTGAAGCATTGGCACTTTTTTGCTATTGTGCTGTTCACACAACCTAACTTTTTTTCCCCATACTAAGTCAGAGAACACATCATTGTACAATTATAAAAATGATGCAAATGAGCAAAAATGTTTCCAGAATTTGAAATGTGAGATGCTTGTGCACCTGCCTCCTCATCATAAACCCCTTATCCCACCTATGGCAGGGTCGAGTCTGCGGGTTGTAGCCCTCCACTCCCATCTTTCTCCCATGAGTTCCCCATCCACCCCTCACACTACTATATCCTTAAAGGACAACCTGCTCCCACGTCTGCTTTTGTCTCCCCCTGCCCCGGGTGCTTCCAACCACCTGCATTCCTCAATGGACCTAACGAGCTGCTCATCTCCTAGCATAACGTGTCCATACCACTGCAATCTATTCTCCCTCATTTTTTTAGTGCTGTCCACCGCCCCCACGCTACCTCTAATATACTCATTCCTAATCCTATCTGCTCTTGACACCCCACTCACGCGCTGCAGTAGTCAAATTAGAGCCACATCCACTGTGTGGTTCTAATGTAGAGATGGCACTACACTAATGCGACAATTGTTGGGTATTAGCAGTACCCAGTTTTCCCAAACGGCCACCCATGTTAGTACTAGCTGGGCATGCGTTGCTTAACTTCAGTGATCGGATGAGAGCTGGTGTGTCCAATGCAATAAGCCACTCCCAGGCCTGTAATAAGTGGATCCCTGCAATATGTGCATCCGTGATGATGACTGTGAGCTCACTTGCCACCTGTGTTTCCCTGCACAGTGGCCCTCTGTGCATGAAAATTCGAATGGAATAGTCGCCATGTGAAACTGTCTCGTATTGGATAAAATCGTATACGAGAAATATCGTATGGAATAGGTTACCGTGTGAACCAGGCCTAAGGCTCTCGTCAATTTTGAGTCATTTGAACTTCTTCAAACCCCCCCAAGCTTTGGTAGTGAACTTTCCTTCCCAGTACATCTCATGTTTCATGTTTCATAGGGAGACCTTTAGTACCTAACAGGAAAATCATAATTGGATGATAATTTTAAGGAATGTTATCAGCTGATAAAAATAGGAGGAAAACTTTATTCCTAAATTTCCTTGTCCAGTTGTTAAGGGAATGATAAACAAATCGTTAAAAATAATACTTTCTACAGTGTATGGAAAGGTACTCAAAATTAAGATATGTTGGTACTCCTTCATATTTCTTGGACCAGTTATCATCATACTATTACCCAGCCTGTAGCAGAGTCAGGGCTGCAGGTTCTAGCCCTCCACTCCCGTCTTTTGCCCACCAGGCCTCGATTCACCCACACACTACCATATCCTTATGGACAACCTGCTCCCACGTCTACTTCAGTGTCCCCCTGACCCGGATGCTTCCAACCGCCTGCGTTCCTGAAATGGACCTAATGAGCTCCTCTTCCCAGAGGCGGCTCGTGGGGCAGGCAAATCTAGGAGGCTGCCTAGGGCGGCTGATTTCAGAGATACTTCCTAGCCATGCAGTCTATCAGTCATTTAAAATGTTCATAGTCCTGGGGTTTCCAAATTTCTCTGATTGGTTGGCCCTTTTCTAAATGTTGGTATTGGGACAAATGCCAAACACGTGAGGGGCGCTTGGATAATTTAGAACTGTATTAGATTCAATGGGGCGGCGGCGAAGGACCCACTTGCCTGAAACTCACAAGCCGGCCCTGCCTCCTCCCCTCTTTTATGTGTCCTTATCACCTCAACCTACTCTCCCTCATTTTTCTACGATGTCCCCACCACCCAGGCTACCTCCAAATACCCATTCCTAATTTTATCAGCTGTTGACACCCCACTCATATACTGCAAATCTTGCATCTCATCTACAGTCGACTCTCGATATAACGAACTGCTCTATATAACGAACAGGGTAGCTGGTCCCGGCCAAAATGCCTATACCTCCCATGCATATGCATGCATGCATGCACTGTTTATAACGAACAGCTATTGGATGTCGTAGGTCAGAGACAAACAATATCCTTTTCTGCCATTGTGAAAAAAATTTTGCAAACAGCTTTCGGTAAAAACCACTAGGAGTCATAGAAATCCAAGAAAACTGCCTAGGACCAAAAGCAATGTGTAAAACAAGGCCCCTTGGCAGCGCTGGCGTGAGCTTTTGCAGAACCGGGTTCAGAAATAAATATTTTGTGGGGCCTTTTGTAAGAAAATACATTTTACATTTTGTAATATAGAGGCCCACGCATGGGGCCTTAGTAAAGGCGAGGCCGGGTTCTGGCAAAAGGGGTGAACTAAGCTCGCACGTCGGCACAAGCCTGGGCGAAAGGAGAGTGGCTTATTGCGTTGGACACACCAGTGAAACAATGCAACCCCAGTTAGTACTGACATGGGTGGCTTTGTTTGTTGGTGTTTTACGGCCCTTCAACTACAAGGTCATTAGAGCCCCGTCCACAGCATACTTCTTATGCAGGGACTGCACAGACACTACACTAATGCGACGATCAGAGACGATTTTTGGGTATTAGCACTTAGCAGTACCCAGTTTTGCCAAGCGGCCACCCATGCCAGTACTAACTAGGGTTGCACTGTTTAACTTCAGTGATCAGACGACAACTGGTGTGTCCAACGCAATTCGCTGCTCCCGACATGGGTGGCCGCTTGGGAAGACTGGGTACTGCCAATACCCAAAAATCGTCGCATTATTGTGGTGTCTGTGCAGTCTCTGCATTAGAACTACAAGGTGGACAGGGCTCTAATGATCTTGTAGTTGAGGGGCCCTAAAACACTAACAAAACAAGCTAAAACTGGGCCGAAGGCGGGTTCGGAAAACGCACTGAACCCACTTCGTGCCAGCTCTGCCTCTTGGTATAAGAAACACTCCATATAACGAACGAAATTTTCATCCCCTTCGCGTTCATTATAACAAGAGCATTCTATTGACGTGGCTCTTCCTCACTTCCCAACAGTCATTGACATAGCATAGCAGGCCTAACCACTGCCCTGAAAAACTTCCCTTTCAACTTGATTGGGACCCTCCTATCACACAGGACTCCACTTGCCTGTCTCCACTTCAACCATCCCCCATTGATTCTATAGGTAGCATCTGAGTCTATCTCCACATTGCTTTGGAAATTATCATCATCATCTCACCCTTCTCCTGCCTGAGGCAGGGTCGGGTCTCTGGGTTCTGATCCTCCACTCCCGCCTATCCCTCACCAGGTCTCCATCTACCTTACATACCTCCATGTCCCTCTGCACCACCTGCGCCCACGTCCGTTTTGCTCTTCCTCTACCCCTGGTGCCCCTAATCACCCTCAGTCCCATAATGGCCCTAATAAGCTCCTCATCTCCCCTCCTCATAATGTGCCCATACCACCTCAACCAATTTTCTCTCTTCTTTTCTGCAATGTCCCCCACTCCCAAGCTATCTCTAACATAAGCGTTTTGGATTCGGTAGGCTCGTGACGCCCCACTCATGTAGTGCAGCATTCGCATCTCTGTCACTTGCATTTCCCTTCCATGGTTCTTCATAGCTGCCCAACACTCTGAGCCATACAGCATAGCAGGCCTAACGACAGTTCTGTACACCTTGTCCTTCAACTTAATCGGGACTTGTCGGTCACACAAGACCCTACTTGCCTTTCTCCACTTCTGCCACCCTGCCTTAATCCTATGTGTCACATCAGAATCTATCTCCCCATTACTGTAGAAAATCTCCCCATTGCTGTAGAAAATCTCCCCATTGCTCTAGAAAATCTCCCCATTGCTCTAGAAAATCTCCCCATTGCTCTGGAAAATCTTCCCATTGCTCTGGAAAATCTCCCCATTGCTCTGGAAAATCTCCCCATTGCTTCCCTGGTATCTCCTCACCCCCACAACGGATCTCACCCTCTTGTCCCTGGCCACTGAAATTGAAAACTATGTACTCAGTCTTCTTCATGCTCATCTTAATGCCCCCTCTCTCCTTTGCCGTTTTGATGTCTTGCAGGCCCTTTTGTGCATCCTCCTTGGACTCCTCCAACCTCCCCACATCATTGGCAAATACCAGACACTGAGGGGCCCATTCCCCTATTCCCGTCAGCAGCTCATCCATTACTAGAGTAAATAGATATGGGCTGAGTGCTGACCCTTGATGCACCCCGACCTGCACGTTGAAGCATGCAGTGTTTCCCCATGCTTTCCTCACCCTAGCAGTGGAACCGTCATACATATCGTGCACTATCCTAATATGGGCTTCATCAATCCCTTTCTTTCTTAAAAGGCTCCGTGCTACCTGTCTAGGGACGCTAACATTGGCCTTCTCAAGGCCAATGAGGAAGAGCCACGTCAATAGAGTGCTAGTAGCCAAAATGTGAATGTTGGCCTATGTGAGTTTGACGTTGAGAGCTGATAGATTAAGGAATGAGTACCGTATTTATTCCAATAAGAGCCGCCCTCTAATAAGCACCGCATCATCAGCATGAAATAAACAATAGATGCCTCCCTCCAACAATCGCCGCTGCCCTTGCTCATCATCATCATAACTCTTATCCCACCTGCAGCAGGGTCGGGTAGCAGGTTCTAGCCTGCCACTCCCACCTATCTCCCACCAGGTCCCTGTCCACCCCACATACTCCCATATCCTTATGGACAACCTGTTCCCACATCTGCTTCAGTCTCCCCCTGCCCTGGGTGCTTCTGACCACCTGCATTCCTGAAATGGACCTAATGAGCTCGTCCTCCCCTCTTCTCATTTCGTGTTCATAATATTATTTGTCCATTTTTTGGCGATGCCCACCACCCCAGGCTACCTCAGATATACTCATCCGTAATTCTATCAGCTCTTGACACCCAACTCATTTACTGCAGCATTCACACCTCAGTTACTTGCATTCCATTGATGTGGCTCTTCCTCACTACCCAACCCTCTGATCGATACAGCATAGCTGGCCTAACCACCACCCTGTAAAACATCCCATTCAATTAAATTAGGACCCTTCTATCACACAGGACACTGGTTGCCCGTCTCCACTTCAACCATCCACCATTGATTCTATGGGTCACATCTATTGCTAAGGAACGTTGATCCTAAGTACTTGACCTCTTTCACCTTCTTCACCAGTTCGCCCCTAGAAAATTAATAAGCGCCGCCTTCTAATAAACGCCTCCCTCTAGTAAGTGCTGCACCAAAAACGCCATGAAATAAAGAAACGGTGCGGCGTTTATTGGAATAAATACGTAACCTGGGGTGAGGGGACATCACAGAAAAGGAGGGAGAGTAGATTGAGGAGGTATGGCCATTTAAGGAGAAGAGGGAAGAAGGGGCTAGTTAGGTCCATTATGGGAATGCAGGTGGTGGAAAATACCCTGTCGTACATAACGATATAGTAGTGTAGTGTAGATTGGATGGATCCCTGGAGTGGATCCCTGTCTTAGGCGGGATAAGGATGTGATGATGTAGTCTTTTATTGTTTAATTTTAAATTTGGAACTCAGAATTTTGCAGCCCCTCAAAATTTGCTGCCCTTGGCTATGAACTTTTTAGGTTATTAAGAAATTTGCCCTAATGTGTAAAGCCTTGATCATGCCAGATTTGACAAACAAAACGTTACATGTAGACAGCAAGTTGGACGTCTTGCATGAACTGAAGAGGTTGGACAAACCTCTCAAAAGACTGATGGGCTAGATCTTTGTGTCTGCTTTTGGCAACGCTGTAGGTTACAAATGATATTTTTATTGTTTAGGGGTGAAAGAAAATGGCGACATACATTGGGTGCTGATCTCACGGAGTTTGTGAAGCTCTACCAAAGCTTATATTGCCTCTGGCAAGTCATCATCAACACTCTTATCCCGCCTGTGGCAGGGTCGAGTCTGCGGGTCCAATGAATATGCTCTGACCGGGGGCATCCCAGCTGGGCGTCTGGAGCCTGCAGGAAATATTGGCTGAATTGTCTGTGGGGGATGCCGGCCTACCTCACTGTTCCAACACCGCATTACACAACCAAAATAGAAATTTTTGGCAGGTAAATTAATGCTTTGTTGGTTATAATATTGCATGGTGTCTGACCTTTTGCACAATAACTAGAATACATCAAGAGTCAGGCTCATGCAGACAAAAAAACCAGGCGTGCACTAATGGGGGCTGACAGCCAGCGTCTTGCTTCTCTATTTTTGGGTTAAAAGTGTTAACAATTTACAGTACGTGTCTAGATCCATATGCAAACAGTTGCACCAATCTTCTGGTTCGTGCTGTAGTTATTGAAGAATATTCGCAGGAGAATCGAACGCTGGGAGAACCACTCCCAGGACCACCGTGAATGACGTACAGACTTTTTTTTTAATTTTTGGGCACATAGCCTAGTGCGATTACACATGTCTGCAAAAAAATACTTTTTAAAAATTGTTTTAAAAATCTTCCCCTCTCCTGGTGCTCAACACATGCAGTCCCATAATGAACCTAATTAGTTCCTCCTCCCCTTCCTCACTACATGCCTATACCACCTCATCCACTGTTCTCTCATTTTCTCTGTGATGTTTCCCACCCCAGCCTACCTCTAATGTAATCATTACAGATTCTGTCGGCTTGTGACACCCCACTCAAGTAGTGCAGCATTTGCACCTCAGCCACTTCCATTCTCCTTCATAGTTCTTCCTAGCTGCCCAACATTCTGAGCCATACAGCACAGAAGGCCTAACGACCATTCTGTAAACCTTTATTGGGACTCGGAGGTCATTCAGGACTCCACTTGCCTGCCATCACTTCAGCCATTCTGCATTAATCCTATGTGTCACGTCGGAATCTATCTCTCCATTGCTCTGGAAAACTGATCCTAAATAACGAAGCTCTTGCACCACTGGTATCCCCTCAAAGCCCGACAACGAATCTCACCCCTTGCCCCTGGCCACTAAAATTGAAAGCTAGGTACACTCTCTTTTTCATGTTCACCTTAAGGCCGCCTCTTTCCATTGCTGTTTTAATGTCTGTAGGCCCTTTTGTGCATCCTCTTTAGACTCCTCAAGCCTTCCCACATCATCTGCAAATACCAGGCACTGAGGGGCCCATTCCCCTATTCCCATCAGCAGCTCATCCATTAGTAGAGTGAATGTATATGGGCTAAGTGCGGACCCTTGATGCACCCAGCCTGCACGTTGAAGCATGCATTATTTTCCCATGCTGTCCTGACCCTAGGACAGCTATCCAAATTCCCTCACTATTGAATACAGAATTTTCGTTATTGCAATGATTTACATTACAGTATGGAGTTAGTCAGAATGGCTTCTGAAAGAAATTATTAATTATTCACTGGCCAAAAATTTTTTTGATTTTTAATCGTGTTAATTTATTTTATTTCGGAAATGTATTATACATAATAAAACTTATGTCTCAACAACTGCTTTGACACTAATATTTCAAAAATTTCAAAAAGAGGAATTAATCGATTTGGCCTGTGAATGGCTCAATTGCTAGCTAGATTAATAACAAGGGGTTCTGAATAT
This sequence comes from Trigoniulus corallinus, assembly GCA_013389805.1. Lineage (NCBI taxonomy): Eukaryota > Metazoa > Arthropoda > Diplopoda > Spirobolida > Trigoniulidae > Trigoniulus > Trigoniulus corallinus. The sequence goes on along the minus strand of JAAFCE010004209.1, from coordinate 21,836,615 downwards.
TTAAAAATATTTGGAGTGCACTTAATTGAAGTGCTTCCACCTGATCTGCCCCTGGATCCGTCATCGGGTCTAGCTTACCACTGCTGCCTACCTCCAAACTAATCCTAAGTTCGTTTTGGTTCTCCCCCATGTTTCCTCTTTCCTCTTCACATTCGATGGCCATAGCGCACATATCCATTCATCATCATACCCTTTCCCTACCTGTGGCTGGGTCGTGTCTGATAGTTGGATCCCTCCACTCCCAACTATCTTCCACCAGGTCCCCATCCACCCCACACTACCATTTCCTTACATACAACCTCCACCAACCAGTGCAATAGTATTTTGTCTGATCTGCCCAAAACCAGCTGCCTAGAAGGTGACAATGCCCCTTTCCACGGGCAGATCCAGAGGGGGAGCAATGCAGGGATTGCTACCCCTCAGCGCCTCAATGGGGCACAACTGATAAGGCATTTTTACATTGCTATCCACATTTCTATACTGCAAGTCCAACAGTTGCAATCAAATCTGTAGTTGGCTAAACCACTGACGATAGGACATTGTGTAAGGGGCAGGAGATGACCTATTGTAATTGCTAGCTAGATTTGTAGTAAGGGATTCTGCATATTTAAAAATACTGTATTTGAGGTGCACCTTTTTGAAGTGCTCCCACTTGATCTTCTGCTGGGTCCATCACTGCCCTTTTCCTTTATGAATGGCCAACAACCCTATCATCCTTCAGCCACCTATTTCAAGAGCCAAACTATTCTGTCCAAGGGACATTTAGGCAATAGCCCACCATAAATAATAGCATACTATTTCTTTGATTGTATTCATATAGACCAAATAATATTTGCTAGGTAATACCTACACTAAATTTTTGATTAAACTGTACGTGACAGAATATTTCAATTATTTTTCCAGTAATTAGCATCCATAAAACTGTAAAAAACAATAATTGTTTTGAAGACAATTTTGTCATCCCAGACCTGTGTTGTTGTCAGTAACAGCCTTTCCTCTGTGGTGATTTCAGAACAACTGAGCAAAATGGTGGGCAGAAGTCCTTCCACCCATTATGTACGCAGCACCACTTCTTGCCGGAAAATCAAAAAACTCTTTTGATGCCTCTTCGAAGAGCATATACAAAAGTGCTCCGGTCCATCTTCTCTGTACCATCATGGATATCTTTGAAGCCTTGGTATATTAGATATAGGATTTTACCATTCCATAGTTATATGCAGTACTGTAATTTGGTGCTCTTAGCTAATGCCATGAGAAATCAAGCCCACCCCTGCCATTATATTACTAAATATTTAGCCTCTTCGTTGGACGTTAGGCTACCTCGTAGATTTTTATTAACGTCTCCTCTTCCACCCCAAGAATTGCGCCGAAATTATTTTCCGGATTGTGTTTTCAGAGCCTGGAATGTATTGCCTTATAATATTCGTTCTTCTATTTTTGTTTGTTCGCAGTTGAAATGTCTGTTGAGCTGTAGACATTTCAAAAAGCTGCTTTTTAAGCACTTTATGACAGTTGTTTCATAGTGTTTGTTGATAGTTTTTGGTTGTATGTGTACTGAATGTATGTGAATTAAAGTAATAATAATAATAATAATAAAGTTTGAGCTGTGTAGCCACATGATTTGTGTCAGTCTACTTCAGTGGTGGCGAACCTGTGACCCACCGAACAATTTTAATTGACCCGAGCGTGATCATATGTAGTTTATCGTCATGGGGACATCGCGGAAAAATGAGGGACAGTAGGTTGAGATGGTATGGACACAGAGAGAAGGGAGGAGTTCGTTAGGCGTACTCAGGGCAGGGGGAGACCAAAGCAGACGTGGGACCAGGTTGTCCAGAAGGATATGGGGTGGACGGAAACCTGGTGGGAGGTAGTGCATAAAATTAAATAGTGCTTGCACCTGACCCGCGGACAACTGTCTGTTTTTTTTTTCGTGGTATTGTGACCCGTCTTCAAAAAAGGTTCGCCACCCCTGGTCTAGTTGGTCAGTCTGCAGATCATGCAAGACTGACGGCAAAACGTTACGTGTATACCAGGCTTAATAGTGATAGAGTGCAGAAGTATTTTCAATTGAGAAACATTTCCGTCAAGAAACAAAGGACAATACAGTAGAACTCCAATTATCCGAATCAATTGGGATCGGATAATTGGATTTTTTCCGAAAAAGGGTCTAAATGGGAGAAAAAACTTATTTTTAAATAAAAAGAGCTTTTAATTAATTAAATGAAAAGACAACACTTCTACATATTAAGCGTACTTAAAAGGGCTGTACATGTACTTGTACCATGCTTGCTGAACATCTCGGTCAAAGTAAGCTGTTTGACTGTCAGGATCCGTTTTCAGGCAGCCAAGTCGCGCATTGTTTTGAAAATCGCAGTACGTTTCCTCGTATTTTTTTTTCTGAAATTCTGAAAGCGATTCGGATAATAGGAGTTCGGAAAATTGGAGTTCTACTGTAGTGGATTTACAGCAGTATGAAATGAAATACTTTCCTATTTTTGTCAGGCAATTTTTCCATTCTTTTGACAAGGAATCTACTCTGACAGGTTGGATACCAGTTATGTTCCAAAGTGCCATCAGATTACTCATACCAGGTTAAATTACTTGTGGTTATTGGCGACAAATATCGAAAGGGTAAGATAAGTAAACACAATTAAGGGCATTATGCCAATCTAAGAGTAAAGTGCACTACTGTGCTATATTAAATTAAACTAAACCATTTTACCTCACTAATTCCGTCCTCTCCACCCTAGCCGCACATTATCATGGGCAAAATATGAGAACTTGATAGCAGTACTTGACACGAATTACAAAAGTTATCGGCCACTTAAAATATTAGGAAAACATCCTTATGTAATTTCCTCGTGCAGTTGACAGGAAATGATAAAAACTCGTTAAGATAGGGCTTTAAACAGCGCCTGAAGCCCCTCTGGCATTTCGAAATGCTGGTTCCCCTTCAATACAAATCGCACCAACACCATCATACCCTATCCCTCCTGTGGCAGGGTCGGGTTTGTGGTTTCTAGCCCTCCACTCCCATCTATCTCCTACCAGGCCCCTGTCCACCCCATACACTACCATATCCTTAAGGACAACCTGCTCCCACGTCTGCTTTGGTCTACCCCTACCCCAGGTGCTTCTAACCACCTGCATTCTTGTAAGAAAGCTACACTACTCCTGCCACGCTTTAGAATCCTAAATGATGCTCTTGTTTTCCCTGCAAGAGTCCCCACATTCCACGTCCCTAATCTAGGAGTAGCCTCTTCTCTAGATGAGATCGGTCTTACTGGGGGCGCCCCAGACAGGCGCCTAGAACTCAGAAATATTGGCAATGTTGTCTGTGGGGGGATGCCGGTCTACCCCACAAAAGATACTGAATGCATTATCTGCCATGGGAGCCAAGGTCTCCACCCCCATGACATTGGGATGGCTGCTCGCGCAGCCCTGACGGCCGCCGGCGCTGGGATCGCCGCCCACCATGGAGCACAACAAGGAGACGCCCATTCGGGTCGTGAGGGTTGCTTGGACAGGTAACCGTCAGAGAGCTATGACCCCCGAGTACCGGGACCAATAGGCTTTGGGAGCTGATCATGTTATCTCTGAAATGCTCCCTCCAGCCGGTTAATCAGACTGGATATGTCTGAGGAGGCCGTGACCAAAGTGGCGTGTTGAGAACTTCGGGTCGCAACCCCACCCATCTGGCCAAGCGTCGTCTACGCCGGTCGCAAGGTCCTCCTACATCACAGGGAATGCAGAATAAACCGAGAATCATTGCCCAGTGGGAACCCATCCTTGAGGCTTGGGGCGATACTCGGATGTGACCCATAAAATCAGTGTGAGATGGCTGAAGTGGAGACAGGCAAGTGAAGTCCTGAGTAATAGGTCGGTCGCAATCAAGTTGAAAGGGGAGTATTGCAGAGTAGTGGTTAGGCCAGTTATGCTATATGGAACAGAGCAGTGGGCTGTGAGAAAGAGCCACATCAGTAGAATGCAAGTAGCCGAAATGCGAATGCTGTGGTACATGATTGGGATGTCTATTAGTATGTTAGTTACACTAAGGGGTTGGGGAGTAAGCCAAGCAGCCATGACAGGCCGAAACCTAAGGAGGCTGCTCGCAGATTAGGAGGTGGGTGAAAAGGATGTAGGAGAGGGGAAATTAGCAGCACCCACCGTTAACTACCAACCACCCATATTTGGTACTAACCTGGGTTTCCGTTGCTTAACTTCAGTGATCTGATGAGAACTGGTGTGTCCAACGCACCTCTGCTGCATGTCGAGAAATGAGGTGGGGTGTTGAGGTGGTATGGATACGTAATAAGAAGAGGGAAGGAGGAGCTCGTACCGCCCAATTACAGGAATGCAGGTGGTTGGAAGCACCCGGGGCAGGGGGAGACCAAAGCAGACGTGGGAGAAGGTTGTCCATCTTGATATGGTATTGTGTGGGCTGGTTTAGGACCTGGTGGGCTGGAACCCAGAGACCTGACCCTGTCACAGGCGGGATAAGGGCATGATGATGATGATATGACATCATCCTACAAGAAATACAGTGAAACTCGTTTAACACGAAACTGACGGGACCAAAATATTTTTTCGTGTTAAAAGAATTTCGTGCTAAGTGATTCATGCAGAAAACCCATCATTGTTTTGTATGTCGTCATCTTTTATTAATTGGGTTTATTGCTAAAAGTTACACTTGTAATTTTTAGTAATATAACCAACAAAGCATTAATTAACATGCCAAAGTTTCTATTTTGGTTGTATAATGAAATGAAATGTTGGAACAAGTGGGGTAGGCCATCATCCCCCACAGACAACCCGGCCAGTATTCCTGTGGGTTACAGATGCCTGGCTGGGGTACCCCCAGTACAGGGCATATTCAGTGGGCCCACAGATCCGACCATGCTGCAGGTGGGATGAGGGTGTGATGATGTTTACTAAAAGTTACACTTGTGGGCATCATATTAATTTAATATTTCAATTTAAATAATGATGTAGGCTACAAATGCATAATTTAAAAAAGAAAGCCTAAAAGAATTATTGTTTTTGGGATAAAATGTGCTTTGTTTTTCAGTGTCTTTTTGAGCATAAATTGTCAATAAAAAGGCCCCCCTCCCCATAGTTTGAAAGGTTTGTCAATGGCATGGCTCCACCATCCTGAACCCAGGCTGTACTCTAGCAACAGTGGCAACCCTTGTTTATTTGTTTAGTTTAACGAAAACTCCGGTTTATGTTGTATATCCAGTATTTTGTTAGCTGAGAAGGAAAATAATTTCGTGTTAAGCGATTTTAGTTTCGTGTTAAAAGAAAAAAAATGTATGGAATTACAGAGTATTTTGTCCGGACTGCAGTGTTGTTTCGTGTTAACCGTTATTTCATGTTAAGCGTTTTTGTGTTAAACGGATTTCACTGTAGTATGAGATGTAGTAAGGCAAAGGGGGTAAAGAATGCCTCTGTCAGGGTAATTCACAGCATGTACAAAGGGTTTATATCCAGGGTTAGGACTTCATGTGGAAATATCAAAGGTTTTCGGGTGAATGTTGGGGAGCATCAGGTATTGGGAGCAGCTGTTCTGCATGGGGCACACCAGATAGTTCTAGCGTGGGGGACCGCTTTGGAACGTTGGGTACTGCTAATACCAAAATCGCCATAAAAGCATAATGTCTGTGGAGACTCTGCATTAGAACTGTGCAGTGAACAGGGCTCTAATGAGCACTGTAGTTGATGGGCCCTAAAACACTACACATCATCAATCAATTGAATTACGATTTTATTATATCGTTCGTTTCGCTTTTGACCTTCGCATTCTATGGGTCGCTTACGTGATAACATGGATTTTTTCAGACGATGTTTATAAAGTGAAATACAATTATTTTATAATTCCTCATAGTCAACATGAGGCAAAGGAGCTGATCTTGTCGTTGAATCCATAATCTTCGAAGTCCGTAATGTATCCAGTGCCTAGAGTGTCTGACAACAGCATGTAATTTTCACTGCAGTCGCCATCATAAACAATGATGCAGTCACCATAAATGTTAGCGGACGAAATTTGGTTATTAAGAGGTGCAGGTAAACCATTGCAATCCCCATCTTGGTAGAATATTTCAAGACAGTCTCCTAGAAACACAAAGATGAAAATTTGCAGATACAGTAGATGTCAAAGCAAGAAAGCTATTAAGCCCCCAAAGCCTGGTTCTGTGGCATGTGACACTGGTGAGAATAGGGCTTGAGCAGAATCAGCTGACTAAATTTCATATAAACAGGTGACATAGGAGCTGAATTTTTTTTGGCAGGGTAGCACAAAATCAGCCAAAAAGTGGAGTAGTCATCTGCATTTATCATGCCTTTGCCCTGTTGAATCCACTACTTGAATTTAATTCTTGAAATCATTTATGATATTCATTGTATTGTTATCACCTTAACGAAGGGGCCCTGCATGTAAAAAAAACCCTTACACCAGGCTCCAGGTTTTCATGGAAAGCTTCTAAGACTCATAATCAGTCAACCTTAGCAATTACAATTGGAACACATGTCATGTTTAGGGACAAAATCTGCAATTAATGCAGAAATTTTAAGTGATTTGATAATGTCAATTAACTAATAAAGCATCTTAAGACCTTGCTTAGCACTAGGATGCTTTCCAAGACAAAATGTGGTAAATGAAACAGCATTAAAAGAGGTCATTTTAACACAGTACAGTCAATCCAACCCAGTAGTGAAGATGAGGTTGGTTGATATTCTTTAAAAATAGGAGATGCAGCCTTCTGATTAAAGAGGTGACAGGGAAGCAAAGGTATGGAAAATAGGACATTGGAAGCAAACTAAAGGTGCTTTCTCATGATTCATGTTGATCAACATTTTAGCTTGACTCAAGGCACGTTCTCAGGAGGCACGTTTTGTTGACCGATTTTAGTTGATCATCAGAAGTTGAACATTACTTGAACGATTTTTTGTTCAGACATTTCAATAGAAACTGATCAACTGTTTCATTTTACAAATAGTGTCAAAAGGAGTTTGAGATAGACTTGGTGGGAGATAACTTGGATGTGACCCATAGAATCAATGGGGGTGGTTGAAGTGGAGTCCTGTGCAATAGGAGGGTCCCAGTCAAGCTGAAAGGGAAGTTCTACAGGACAGTGTTTAGGCCAGTCATACTCTATCAATCAGAGTGCTGGGCACTGAGGAAGAGCCATGTAAATAGAGTGCAAGTAGCTCTGATACATATGCTGCAGTACATGAGTGGCATGTCGAGAGCTGATAGAATTAGGAATGCGTATGTTAGAGGTAGTCTGGGGGTGGTGGACATCGCCAAAAAGATGAGGGCGAATAGGCTGAGGTGGTATGGTCACGTCATGAGAAGAAGGGAAGAGGAGCTCATTAGGTGTATCCTAGGAATGCAGGTGGTCATAAGCACCCAGGGCATAAGGGCATGGCAATGTGTGGGGTGGACAGGGACCTGATGGGAAATAGATGGGCGTGGAGGGTTAGAACTCACAGACCCGACCCTGTCACAGGCAGGATAAGGGTACAATGATGATGATGATGCCAAAAGGAGTTGTGTGGATAACAACACTGTATTTTGGTTAACCCTGCTCTAATCGGTCCACCCCCCTGATGGGTCCACTTTTGTATATCCCAAAGGGCCTTAAACAAAAGACCTATTGTTAACATGTTTCAGCACATGTTTGAAATTGAAGGGAAATGGTGAATGACTCACCAGTTTGACCCTGTCAAAGTTTTCATGATCAACAAAAATGTTGATCAACTCAATTGAAACAAAGGTTCCTATTAAGGCGCATTCTCACTAGTCAAGTTTTGTTGACCAATTGTTGATCAATTTTCGTTCACACATTTCAATAGAAACTGATCAGCAGTTTCATTGTACAAATGGGGTTTCAAAAGGAGTTGTGTGGATAACACTGTATTTTGGTTGACCCCCAAATGGTCTACCCCTCTGATGGGTCCACTTTTGTATATCTACAAGGGCCTTAAACAAAAGACCTATTGTTCACTTGAAGGGTAATGGTGAATGACTCACCACTTGATCAAGAAAAGTTTGATCAACTCGATTGAAACAGAGGTTCCCACTACAGTTTTCATTCAAGTTTTGTTGAACAACTACCATTGGTCAACAAAACCTGACTCATGAGAACATGCCTTCAGTCAAACTTTTCTTGATCAAGTGATGAGTCATTCACCATTTCCCTTCGGTTTGAAACATGTGAACAATAGGTGTTTTGTTTAGCTAATACAGAGAAACTTCTCTAATCAGTCCACCCTTGGGGATATACAAAAGTGAACCCACCAGAAGGGTGGACCGATCGGGGGTAACCAAAATACAGTGATACCATAAATCCTGCTTAAACCAGACCCCATATAAACTGGAAACCTGGGCTAACAGAAAATAAATTTCAGAACAGAATAATTTGTTTAATTAAAACATAATCCTTTGTAAAATGGAAACCTGTGAAAATGGAAAAAATATGGGAACGATCAGGTTCCGTTTTAGAGAGGTTTTACTATATTATCTGCACAACTGCACACAACTCCTTTTGGTGCCATTTGTAAATTGAAAAACCTGATCAGTTTCTATGGAAATGCCTGAACGAAAATTAAATCAAGTAATGTTCATCTTTTCTTGAACAACTATAATCGGTCAACAGAACGCCTTAAGGAGTATCGCCTATTGGTTGAATCAGTTGACCATTGTCATTTATACCAGGAAAATATTTGTCAGTTGAAAAGTTCAAATCTGATTCTATATAAATGATAATAAAATATATATTTTGAAGTGAACAAAAATTAGTATGTGGATCAATATGTGGATTGGATTGATGGTAAAGAGGGAAAGGGGAAGACGTGACCAATCAGAAGCTTGCATTACTTAGTTCTGACCACAATGTCACCCTGTGCACGAAGCAGCGTTGACGCTACTGTAGTGTTTGCCACAAAAGATGACACGTGGGAGGTAGAAGGTAGGAAAGTTCACTACAAAAATTAGCGAGTTTGAAAAAGGTCAAATGGCAGGCTTCATTCAGTAATGGCAAACACAACTTCAATATTTTTCCTATTTTTTTGAGGAGGACTCATCCTTTGCACCCCACCAATGTGTCAACTTTCGTGGCGAGCACTGTAGTACTAGTGCATGCTGATAGGAACAAGGAATGAAACCATGGCATGGTTCGTTGTTATTGTTTGATGGTGTTTTATGGCTCTTCAATTACAAGGTCATTAGAGCCATGGTGTGGTTTGTGGCCACAAGTGGTGAGATATGGCCACCGCTGCAGCTTGTGGCTCAGTAGCCCTAATGTAAAACGCTGCATCTGTGCCTATTCAATTTAACTAAAAGCGGTCCACTGTGTGATCGCCACAAGTGGTTGCGTGCCATTGGCCTTCAAGGTAGCTAGGGGTGGCGGACATCACAGAAAAAGTGGAATGGCATGCATTGATTGAGGTCGTATGGGGATGATAAGAAGGGGTAAGGGGAACTGCTCAGGTCCATCAAACAGATGCAGGTTTGCAGAGGGGCAGAGGAAGACCTAAGCACTTGTTAGAGAGGGTTGCACAAAGGGATCCTCATCACAGGCGAGATGGGTGTGTTTAATTCATATTGAAATTACTGTAAACCTTGTTATTAGGAATTTTGACAGTCTGTTTGCATTTGCTATCCTTGAAATGTGTACTAACCCGTAAAGTCAGCATTAGTGCAAAAAAGCACACTAGGATTGTCCGCCGCTTTGTTGAGGGTCTTGTGGATACTACTCAATCCAGAATCCTCTATGTTGATACTGCTCTTGCTATTGAAAGAAAAAAAATATGTCTAAGGTGACGTTCAAATTGTACTTCTTTTCGCAAGGCCGCTGAGAGGATTATTAAGTGCTGGAAGAACATTTATAAGCCCCTCCCCCCTCCTAACCAAAATATGGATACATGCATCAACAATGTCATAATTGCACATTTATTAATCACATTTAAACATGCTTGCAAATATATTAAAAAGATGACGCGTACTTCTGTAATGGATAAACACTAATGCACATGGGTCTCCTTTGAGGTCCTTGAGCCCCGAAATAATGTACCGGCTGCACCCATTTTTCTGGCTTGGCTTTTCGAATAGGATTCCAATGATTTGGCGTCAGTCATTTGGTGTGATAGTAATTTTTAGGCTTAGTTATTTAGATGGTAGGTTTGCTCACAAGGGCGGATCCAGGGGGCAATGCAGCAATTGCTCCCCCTCAATGCTTCAATGGGACACATATTTGTACTAATGAATGATTCAACTTTGCAACTAATGAGGCATTTTTGCATTACTATCCCCATTTCTATACTTCCAGTCCGACAGCTGCAGACCAATCTGCTGTTGGCTAAACCTCTCAAGATGGGACATTGACTAAGGAGCAGTTGAGGACCTATTGAGGATTCTGAACCAATTCGCTGCTCCCCCTATTGTCGTGGGAGCAGCTTATTGCGTTGGACCAGCACCTCCTATATATGAAGGCCTACACATAAGATCGTAACAATCCTATGACGTCACAACAAGTAGTCCACTGCAACATAGAGTCCCCCGTAGCTCATTACCTTCATTAAGTTTATGCTTCATTCATTGTAGCCCACGTGTTTTAGTGAAATTCAAATAATTTTTAATCAGAGTAGATTTAATAATATAATTAATGAAATATAATTGTACATTATTATGTGGTGAAGGATTATATTTTGTGCTTAGCATCAAATTTGGATTTTGAATTTATAAACAGTCTTCATTTATAGTTGTGCCCTATACCTTATCGTTGTTGTGTGCTCCAGAATGTTGGGGTAATTATGATGAAGGACCCACAGTAAGTTTTTTAAGTTTCCAACTGTAACAGCAAACTCCAGGGTATGTATTTATATACAGTATATTTGAATGCTATTTTTTAAGTGGCCCTCAGGGGTGCTTTGTGGGCCCAGGCCGTCATCATTAGGAGTCAGCAATGTCACAGGGACAAGATTGTCACAGGCAGGCAGAGTGGGATTGGGAAGGGACAGCTGATGCCATGTGGGACAGGGTCACAAGAAAAATTAGGCATTCCAGGGCAGGCAGATATGGTAGTGGAATGATGAAGTAGAAACAACCATCAAGCAAAAGAAGGCTGCTTTCCACAGGGGGATGGAGATAGGGAACCAGGAATCAAAAATACAATTTAGGCAGGCCAAAACTACAGCTAAAACGATTATTGCCCTGGCCAAATACCAAAAGTATGAGGCCTTCTCTGATCAGTTAAAGACCAAGGGAGAGAGTATTCTAAACTAGTGAAGGCTAGAGATAGGGCAGCAAAAGATGCACCCCAAGCCATAACAGACAATAGAATGGAAGTAGCTGAGATGCAAATGCTTTGGTACCTGAGTGGGCTGTGGAGAGCTGATAGAATTAAGAATGAGTATATTAGATGTAGCCTGGGTGGTGGACATCGCTGAAAACATGACGGACAATAGGTTGAGGTGGTATGGACACGTAATTAGAAGAGAGGAGCAGGAGCTCATTAAATTTATTTGAGGAATGCAGGTGGTTGGAAGTACCTGGGGCAGGGGAGACCAAAGTAGTCGTGGGTGCAGGTTGTCGGTAAGGATATGGTAGTTTATGAGGTCAACGGAGACCTGGTGGGAGACAGGCGTTAGTGGAGGGCTAGAATGGGGACAGGTTGTTCTTAAAGATATGGTAGTGTGTGAGGTGGATGGGGACCTGGTGGGAGGTATTTGGGAGCTAGAACCTGCAGACCCGACCCTGCCACAGGCGGGATAAGGGTATGATGATGAGGCTATAGCAGTGGCCTTTAAACTGTCAATTCATGGACCCTTAGATCTATAAGATATTTTGGGAGAGCCTATCCCACCTTTACAAACATACAGTACATCTTGCCGCTGCTAACGAATTGGCAGCCCACACATGAATCTTCTGATTAATTTCCAAATACTGTAAATGTTTCTTTATATTTTTTGTTAATAAACACTAGGTATCTAGTGAGTGCTTCATAATTTTTTTCAAATTTTTATTTTGGCTCGCGGAACCCCCAGAGGTTTGAAGACCGCTGGTCTATAGTATACACCCACCAAATTAAACACTAAAAAACATTCGTATAGTATCTATACTAATGATTTTCTTGTGAAGCAATGGTAAGACTAATGGACTACCTCTGCTGACGTCACTATGCAATGTGTAGGCCTTCATATATAGGAGGTGCTGGTTGGACACACCAGTTCTAGTCTGATCACTGAAGGTGAGCAACGCAACTCCAGCCAGTACTAACATGGGTAGCCGGTTAGGAGAACTAGGTACTGATAATACCCAAAAACGTCGCATCAGTGTGGCGTCTGTGCAGTCTCTGCATTTGAACTACACAGTGGATAGAGCTCTCATAACCTTTGTAGTTGAAGGGCCCTAAAACACCAACAAAAAAAAACAAACAACCAAGCTCCTACACCTGGGAATTTTGTCTCATCTGCCCGTTGTATAGTAGAGAGGATAGAGAGGCCGTAATACCTGGGCCCCCAAGGGTCAAGGGCCCAAAAAAAATTGAATTATTATCATACATTTTTAATGCTTTTTCATTAACAATGAACATTTAACATATAGTAAAAAAATAGCTAATAATAATTCATAGTATTATTTGTTCTATTTTAATCGTTGTAACATTATTAGACTTCAATTAGCCTTAGACCCCAAAAAAAACCTAGATCCTCCCCTGTCCATTTCTCACCTATACCAGGGTCGGGAAGCCATTGAACTGCCTTTTTATGAAGCAGGTTACTGACCAAGACTGCAATCCCCAATGCTTATTTAACGTCGGCCTACTATTGGTTTGGGCACTCCAATGACGCCAGAGAGGGGCTTCCTTTTTGGTATGCAAAGGGGGGCATATTCAGCGTTTTGTTGTGAGGGGGTACGTGACATAAAGTGTTCAGGTTCACATGCAGTTAATCATTGAACAAGTAAAAAGATGCTTAATTGAAATTGATTCATCATACCTATGACTGGTATCTGCATTCTGATCAAAGGCGACTTCTGATCGGTTGTTGGGGATTGCTGGGCCACCCAGCACTCCCAAAATGGCAACGTATATCAGCAGTAAAGTTTTCATCTTCTGCTTCTTAACTCTTTTCTTTCAATCCGTGCCCTTTATTTTGTATTTTGAATCTTGACCAACAGCCACTTTTATACTTCGATTTGACATGGTATCAGCATATTCTTGTTAGTGATGTAGATAAAACTAGACGATAAAATTATGATAACAAACTGATATTTTCGAAGGAAGGAATTGTAGATGAATATTTAGAGGTTACAATTTAGAGGCAATTTAGAGACTTTTCACCTTTGGATGTTGTGAAGATTGTACAGGTGTTATGTGACACTCTGGTGGTCGTAAAGGCGCTGTTTCTGAAACATTTCTGTTCATAGCTGACTTGGACAAAGACAACGACCCAACAACTATCATAACATAGCGCTGGACATGGAGACGAGATTAGATATTCTAATTTCTAATTCTAATTCACTACACTGCAAGGAGCCTTCTTTGGTCAATATGGCAGTGACAGGGTACATATGATACCATAAAACTCCTAAAGTCCTAAGCTATAATTCTTATACCTCTCCCTCACAATATTAGCAATGGTGGGCTTTCCTTTGAGGAAGCCCTCCACTTTATCCTCTCCAAGGCTATTCCATTGTCAAATGTCCTTGGTAAAAAAGACCAGTAGTATGAGTCTGCCTGTGCCCTAATCTCGTTCAATTTATATGGATGATCCTTACTCACCTTATACTCAACCAGGGACATACATCCAGCCAGAGGTCGATTGCATCCCAGCAGCAGTCTGATAGAAATGCTAATCTATGAGATATATGACCGCTGGCTTATTGTGTCCCACCCTAGTTCCCTAATCATGTCAGACACGCTCTCCCTATAAGAAAACCTGTGGAGAACAATTCTTGCTGCCCTCCTTTGGATCCTTTCAATCTCCTAAGATAAGTCTTGCCTGAAGGGAAACCAAATTGGACTGCCATACTCCAAAATTGGGCGTACCATTGAAATTTATTCTGTTTCTTTAACCTCCTTTGTGGTGTCCCTTAGGACCCTACCAATCAGACGGAGGAAACGACCAGCCCCCCCAATCACTTTTCCAATATGATCCTTCCAGTTACCTTGACTATTTTAAAATAATTCCAAGGTGTTCATGGATCACAACCCTCACTCCACCTATGTAAGGGTCAAAATCAAGTAGCTTCCTAGATCTGGATATCATGAGTATCCTACACTTTTTGCAGGTTTAAAGGCAATTCCCATCTTACACACCAATTGTAAATGTTATCTAGATCCTGTTGTAATTGCACACAGGATGATAACCCATCCTCTAATACCGGAGCAGTACATGTGTCATCTGTAAATAGTTCAAGGAAGGAAGTAATATCAAGTCCTATGTCGTTCACATAGAGAATGTACAACAAAGGACTCAATACACTTCCCTGAGGTACCCCTGACGTTCTTCTAATTGGAATTTGCTGGGAGCGGCAAGTTGTGTTGCACACACCAGTTCTCACAAGATCACTGAAGTTAAGCAATGCAGCTCCAGCTAGTACTAACATGGGTGGCCGCTAGTGAAAACTGAGTCCCCCTAATACCCAAAAATCGTCACATTAGTGCAGTGTACAGTCTCTGCAGTAAAACTATGCAGTGGACGGGACTGCAGAGACCTTGTCGTTGACGGGCCCTAAAACGCCAACAAGGGAATGACCTTATGGCCCACTTTTGCACACCTCGGAAAAGATTGAATAAGGATGGAATTTCTCATGACTTGGCTAATAGCCTTTAATTACCTTCCTGGATCAACGAAATAGAATGTTAGAGTGACAATAGAAGTCATTTACAGAGGCGAACTGATATGGGGCACTTTTCGTTTTGTTGGTGTTTTAGGGTCCTTTAACTACAAAAGTCACTAGAGCCCTGTCCACTGCGTAGTTCGAAAGCTGAGTTTGCACAGACACTACCCTGTTATGACGATTTTCGTGTACTAGCAGTATCAAGTGTTCCAAAGGGGTCATTCATCCTAGTGCTAGCTGGGGTTGCATTACTGAACTTCAGTGATCAGACGAGAACTAGTGTGCCCAACGCAATGCATCCGCTCCCAGTATCTTCCACGTTCTCACTCCATGTGGGGGATTTGGTTGCATAATCAACCAGTTCTTTCATCCTTCTTTCATACCTCCCATGGATCAACCATCAGGAAACTAAAAATAAAAAGTAATGGAGCTAGGGATCAGGCCGCAAGTACGGGTGGGTATCAGAGATGAGCAAGTAGGCTGATGTTGTCATCCTTTAACAGCTGAAACGCCATGGGGTGGAACACTTGACTCACATGTCAGATAAGTCATTAAGTCTATACTATGGGGTTGGCCAGCTTGTCCACCCAATACCCATCCAGAATTCCTGCAATATCTGAACGCCTGCTGCTGTTCCGCCAGTCCGCACTGGCTCACAAATCAAGGGAACACATACTTTTTTGTTCCACTATGTGTTCCCTAATGTGTATTTCCTTCATGTTTCGAACAACTTTTAATAAAATGGTGAATTACCTTCCTGCTGCTATGCATGACTTTTGCTATGTATTTATATTTAAGAAAAAAATGCTTGAAATAATAAGTTTCGATCAATCGACTGCACTTGATTATCACAATTTGGGGGGAGAGGCTTATTGCGTTGGACACACCAGTTCTCGTCTTATCACGCAACCCCAGCTAGTAGGGGAAAGGCGGGTAAGAGTATGCTGGGAAATTTCATGATGTTGGCAGCATTGAAAAAACTTCTTTTGTGACACTATAGTGTGTGTATAACAGTAGAAGAACACACCATATTTTCATCAATCTGCTCCTGTTTGTTTTCAAACTACTAGATAAAATATGCTTTACTTCCTTTTCTATGTTATTTTTACATTGTATAACTCTGGGTGTTTTGAGAATATAATATGCCAAACTATTGTTTATACCTATTCTATAATAAAGTACATTTAATGTGCAACAAAATGTAGTGGTTAGCCCTTCTCTGTCTATGACGTTTTGGCATCTATAGCCCATGCTGCAAAACACCACTGAGGAGGCCAAGATATGCAAGCATCAGATCAGAAGTATGTAAGCAGAGATTAGAAATCTTAACGTCCTTCACCTTTCAAAACTTGCTTAGAAGAAAAAGAAAAATGAAATTAGGGAACGGACAGGCAGAAATAGCAAGTAAGAAAAGAATGAAGCCTGCAAAAAAAGAAGTCAAATATGCGTAGACAACTGAAATTTGGAAAGTATGACCAAGGCCCATCCACAAGTTCCACCCCAACAAGCCTTTCCAAAAATGATGATGCAATTATATGCCCCGGATACACGTTATGAGAAGAGGGAAAGAAGACCTGGTTAGATTGATGGTGGTGGTGGTGGTGGTGGTGGTTGTGGTGGTGGTGATGGTGGTGGTGGTTGTGGTGGTGGTTATGGTGGTGGTGGTGGTGATGGTGGTGGTGGTGGTGGTGATGGTGGTGGTGGTGGTGGTGGTGATGGTGATGGTGATGGTGGTGGTGATGGTGATGGTGATGGTGGTGATGATGATGATGATGAGGATGAGGATGATGATTGATGGA
>JAAFCE010004209.1:21744148-21819871 GCA_013389805.1 Trigoniulus corallinus | reverse complement strand
TGGATGGATGGATGGATGGATGATTAATGGATGGATGGATGGATGGATGATTGATGGATGGATGGATGGATGATTGATGGATGGATGGATGGATGATTGATGGATGGATGGATGATGATTGATGATGATGATGCCCCAGATGTGATTGTTCATATTCTGAAGACTGGATTCAGTGTGGCATCTGCAAAGAGTGGTGGCATGAGAACTGCTCTGCTTATGAAGGCAGTGGGCCATTTGTTTCTGACTACTGTTAGTGTATTCCCTTAACCACTCTACTTGCATACTCTTGCAAGTGGCGAGTTGCATTGGACACACCAGTTCTCGTCTGATCACTGAAGTTAAGCAACGCAAGCCCAGTTAGTACTGACATTGGTGGTCTCTCGGGAAAGCTGGGTACTGCTAATACCCAATAATCGTCGCATTAGTGTAGTGTCTGTGCAGTATATGCATTAGAACTATACAGTGGACGGGTATCTAATGACCTTGTAGTTGACGGGACCTTAAACTCCAACAAACAACAAAACAAACTGCATACTCTTGCCCTCCTGGTAGGCCAAGAGTATGCAAATACCATTTTTTTGCATTTTATTTTCATTTATGTATGCCTTTTCACATATTATTGAAACTTAGTCTAATGTTTCATAAAGAAATAAAGAATGTGTAATAAAAGTTTGAAGTCTGTAACTTTGTTAGTTGAGGAGATCCGCTTCATAATATTCTAGGTGCATACTCTTACACTCCTTTCCAATACTGACATGGGTGGCCACTTGTGTAAAACTGGGTCCCGCTAATACCCAAAAATCGTCACACTAGTGTAGTGCCTGTGCAGTCTCTGCATAGGAACTATGCTGAGGACGGGGCTCTAATGACCTTGTAGTGGAAGGGCCCTAAAACACCATCAAACAAACAAACTTGATGCGTCCACGAATCACACGTTGGTGACAAAAGTATCTTCTTGAAGCACATAGCTACCTGTATTTTTCTAACCAGCCATTTCCAAAAATTTAATTTTTATCAATAAATATGATGATTATTAAGTTAATAAATGGTGTTACTACCTAGATAATTTAAGAAATTTGGCTCTCAAACGAAATCTCAGTCATTGTATTGTTGACATTTGGCTCTTTTGACTGATGAGTTTGCCAACCACTGCTCTAAAACAAAATGAATCTCATAGGAGCTGTATGCATTTATGCCCTAAAGGACAAAACCAACGAACTGTAGCAAACAATCACCAGTGCGTGACAACTTGTTTGAGCATGAATGATCTATATATTGCTGTCAACAGCTCCATTGCTCTGAAAATAGACCTAGATGTAATTTTTTAGTTGCTGTGGTTAAAAGATCGCCATTTTCCATTTCAGAAAGTAGAAAGTTGCCAGTGCATGGTCCGCCAAAAGTATCACCCCCATTTCTTGCCTATTAAAAATATATGAGCCAGGATCTTCACATCTGGGCCTGAAAAACTATCGTAAGTGCCATTTGTTTAAAAATTTATTAGAAACACTATTTTTTGTTTCCTTTGATTAAAATAAGCTTTCCAGTTTCAAAAGAAAAGTTTAACGGAAGGTGTCGATATTCTCATTTATTCAATTGATGGGCAGTTTTTCCAGTTCTTCAGTAAGCCGTGGGCTTTGTTTAGCGTCCACTTTCGTGATTCCCTCTATTATTGAAATTAGTCCAGATTATTGATTGTGTGGTCTCAAGCAGAGTAGCCAGATTACCTGGTGTCGTACCTTCCGTCTGATCACTTTGTGACGCTCTCTTTAGGGGGCGAACTGGTGAAAAAGGTGAAAGAGGGAAAGCGCTTACGATCAAAATTCCAAAGCAATGGGGAGATAGACTCGGATATGACCCATAGAATCAATGGGGGTGGTTGAAGTAGAGACAGGCAAGTGGAGTCCTATGTGATAGGAGAGTCCCGATCAAGTTGAAAGGGAAGTTTTTCTGGGCAATGATTATGTGGATCAGTGTTGGGCAGTGCAAGTAGCCGAGATGTGAATGCTAGTACATGAGTGGGGTGTCAAGAACTGATAGAATTAGGAATGAGTATGTTAGAGGTAGCCTGGTGGTGATGGACATCACCGGAAAATATGGATATTATAGATTGAGATTGTTTGGACACGTGATGAGAAGAGCGGAGGAGAAGCTCGCCAGGGGAAGAGATCAACTGCTGTAGATCAGTGTTTTTCAACCAGAGTTCCCTGAGGTCCGTCTGAGGTTTCTGCCAATGGCAAGGTAAAATATAACAATAGCAATGAAAACACAAGAAACGAGAACGACTTTTGTCTTTCAAAGATGAACTTTGGGTGTCTCTCAAACATTAGACCATGAATTCAACTCCTTATGCTAACACACATACCTGTATTAATTAATGTTTTTTTTCTGTCACTGCATGGGCTTCCGCAAGAAGTCTAGATGTTCCAAAGGGTTCCATTCCAATAAAAAGGTTGAAAATCACTGGTGTAGATGATGGTGTCAGGTGGCATACATTCGCCTCCAGCATTGTGCATTGAAGGGTCATCCAAGGGTCATTTGACAAGAAGGTGCCATTATAGCTGGTATGCAATATATGGCAGATTAGGTGTTTGGCTTAAAGTTCCTTGGGGTTCAATGGTTTAGTAATTAGGAATGAGAGACATTCTCTCCACTGCCAATTTGGCCTATCAGGGCTGCTTGCAGTGTATTCAATTAGAATTAGAAATTAGAGTGCTGTATGAAAGATGTTTGAACATATCCTATTTTTGTGTATAATGGGATATCTGAAAACAAATGACATCCTTAGTAATAATCAGCATGGGTTTAGGAAATCGAGTTCATGCGACATCCCATATTCCCTTGTCACAGGTGGGATAAGGGTATGAATAAGATGAGGTCATGTGACATGCAAATGGATTGTCTTATGGGTTGTATTCAAAACGCTTTAGATAACAAAGCAGACTGATGTTGTATTCTTGGACTTTGAACAGGCTTTTGTCATGGTACCCCATGATAAGCTGGTTAAAAAATGTCCAGCTTAGGGATACATACATAGTAAGGTTACTCATTAGCCAAGTTCCTGTCTACTTGGTAGAGGACAGAGGGTCCTTTTCAAGGGTAGTGCATTGAAATGGAAACCAGCCACGTCAGGGGCCCCCAGGGAATTTAGGGAAGTTACTAACAGGTTGGGAGATAGCCAAGTAGCCATAATGGGCTAAACCTTGTGGAAGCTGCTTGCAGGTGAGAGGGAGTATAAATGAAGGATATAGGAGAGGGGAAGTTAGCAACACCCAATTTTGAACCAACCATCTATGTCAGTACTAACGTGGGTAGCATTGCTTGACTTCAGCTATCTCATTGGAACTGGTGTGTCCAATGCAATTCAGCTGCATTTAAATATGCAAAGGTGTAGGTTCATTGCAATATCTAGAGTTAGGAAGCTAGATAATTAGATTACTGCATAGATGGTGTGAGGGGTGAGAGGGTGGTGCCTCCTAAGAATCTTGGAATTATTTTAAATAGTCAAGGTACCTGGAAGGATCATATTGGTAAATTGATCATATGGGTAAATCTCATTAGTGGGGTCCTTAGGCAGGTAAAAGAAACAACTTATATTTCAACAGTATGACGAATTTTGGAGTACTGCAGTCTATTTTGGTGTCTCTTTATGCAGGACTTATCTTGGGAAATTAAAAGGATCAAAAGAAGAGAAGCAGGAATTGTACTCCACATTTTTTTTCACAGGGAGAGAAGGTGTCTGACATGATTAGGACCCTAGAGTGGGGCACACAAGCCAGGGGAAGGTATCTCACAGCATTAGTCTTTTTATCAGACTGCTCCTGATAGGATGCAATGGACCTCAGGTTGGAAGTGTATCCCTGGCTAAGTATGAGGGGAGAATGGATCATTCATATAATTTGAAGGAGATAAGGGCATAGACTCCTGGTCCACTACTGGTCATACTTCTGGTCTTTTTACCAAGGACCACTTAGCAGTGGAAAGGCCACCATTGGAAGTAGTTTTGAGGGACACAAGACATATAGCTCAGGGTTTTAGGATTTTTACAGTATCATATGTAGGAATGAGAGTTAGCATCTCCACTATCAAATTCGCCAAATAAGGCTACTTTCAGTGTAGTAAATTAGAATTATCATCGAAAATGTTTATGCTGCAGCTTATACAAATCAAGGAAGTAGTTTTTACAATTTACAAAACAAAGAAGTTAGGACCTCCACCATTTCTTAAACTTTCTCTGAAGACATTTCCTCCATGATCACATTCTGTGGCTTCTGCTGTAGTTGTCCCATTTCTTCAATGCTGAGTTCATCATCATAGTTTTCTTGTAACTCCTCCACATCCTTCATAACTTTGAAGTCCATGTTTTGCCTAGAGGCTCACTATCTGTCATTGAGAACAGCAGTGCCTACAGCACATTCGTGCCATAGTGTCCTCCAGGTCAAATTCATATTTCTGAACGTCACTTGGTGCCAGGCATTGTCAATGAGAGTTAAGAATATTGAAAAAGAACGAGAATATTGAAATGGCTTTTGTAAATGCCCCAGTGGTTATTGTCAGAGGCTAACTCAAACGCCTTTAAAAAGTGTCTTTGAATAGAGCTTCTTGAAGTATGAATTGTCCTGCTGATCCAGAGGTTGTAAAGAGGAGGTTTGCTAGAGGGCAGTAACTTCACTGTGATGACATCTACCTGATATGTCAAGTTGTTCACCAAGTCAGGTTGGTTTAGGCTCGTTTCACACTAAATGCATCTGGATCACTTAGAATCCATCTGAACCAAGGTGAATCTGACTCGCCAAGATTCAGCTTGGTGCTGCTCCCCTCAAATACACACAAAAATCAGTTTTTGCTTTAACACCAGACAAATCTGATTCCATTCACCTTGATTCAACTTTGTCAATGATTTGGCTAGTCAGAATCTTCTATTTTCAGGCATTCATGAATCAATATCAGAAACATTGGACTTGCAACTTTTTATGATGGAAGTGAAAGGAAACAGTGTGACTTGGTTTGACTCAGATTGAGTTGGTGTGAAAGCAAGGAGATTACAAATCAGATTTACCTTGATTGGATTGAGTCTGATTGATTCAGATTCATTTGCAGTGAAGTGAGCCTTAAGGTGTGTTAAGAAATTATAAATACACCTGTGCAATCAGAATTGTGAAACATTTACTGCAAACAAAATACGTTTTATGAACAGAAACTGCATATTGAATGTCTAACCAGTAAATAAACAAGATATCACACATTTGTGGCAAATACTTTTCATATAAATGGAGAAAGTCGAAAATAATGCCAAATTGCATTGTTAAGTAATTATACATATACCCATCATAAATTAGCCTACCACATTGAATTAAGTTAACTTAATGCTGCTAATACTTGATGAAGCCACCATTTTCTTTAATCAATTTAAATACGTGATCAGTCCTGCCGTCAACAATTTCTTTACCTGTGTGCACCTCAGTTTGTCCCAGGCATGATAAATGGCTGCCTTTAAGTCATTTATATGAGAAAATTGCCTTTTGTTTCCATAATTAGGGTGTACTAGCATTGCCCACACATTCTCCATTGGGTTCAGGTCTGGGCTTCTGGATGGCCAGTCAAGAACAGTTATCTGCTGCTCTCCAAACCAATTACAGTCAGGTCTCTTTTTATGCAGGGGATACGTTCCTCAGAAAATAGCATAAAAAGAATTCGCATAAAATGAGACTATAAGGCTATGGAAAAATGAGGGAAATGTTCCATAATTTTTAAAATTTGCATAACTTGGAAATAACAAATTAAAATGAATGTACAACCACATAAAAAAAGTTTGTTGACGGTAAAGAAAATAGATTTCTTAATAAATTTCTTTGGGAAGCTGAATAAGATTTATATGAATCTTAAATAAAATTGTATTTCAATGTGTATGTATAATTACTTAACAGTGCAATTTGGCATTATTTTCGACTTTCTCCATTTATATGAAAACTATTTGCCACAAATGTGTGATATCTTGTTTATTTACTGTTTAGACATTCAATATGAAGTTTCTGTTCATAAAACGTATTTTGTTTGCAGTAAATGTTTCACAATGCTGATTGCACAGGTGTATTTATAATTTCTTACCACACCTTAGTATATTATCTAGAATTGCTAGATCATTCTGCTATGAATATGCCAACTAACTGCTATACTCCCAGCTTTCCATCCCATGAAGTTGACGGCTTATGTGTCAACATACGTTGTTTGAAAACCAAAATGTGCATTACGAGAGACTATGTGAACCAAAATTTGACTGTATGGTGTAAGAGTGATGAGCAGTATAAGCCATTTTAGCTACAGTGATACCTCAACTCACGAATGCCCTAACGAGTTTTTAGAGATACAAGCTGCTACTTGGTCAATTTGTTGATTTGAGGTGCTAGTCAAAATTCGAGTTACAAGTGAGCTTCACACACCACCAATAATTGGCAATCTTTAAGAAAATTATCTACCACTGGAAGCCCTCCTCATCCTGGATAATGCATCTGCTCACTCATCAAACCTCAAAGACACCTTCTATTATGCAGCCTATGAACCAGCAGGTGAATTCTGATTTCAAGAAATTCTTCACCAAGCACACGTTCTGCCACTGCTTTGGTATGACACAGCCTCAGAACTATAGCTATGGCCTAGCAGGTATTACAAGAAGGACTTTGACCTCTGCAAGTAAGAATCTGTGTTCTGAGGCTGTGTCTGAATGGAACGTCAAAGGATTAAAACAAAAGTGGCAGTGGTGGAGGAGAGTGTGTCCCTTGGAATTTGCAAGAGCTTGTAGGTTGCTGAAGATGTCACCTGGCTCATCATGTAGCACTCTGCAGGAATTATCGCATGGGAAAACAAGCAAAAGTCAATGATATATCTTTCATAAGGTTTTTAAACAATAATACAGGGCATTTTGGGGGCCGAAAAGGATTAAAGGCATTTCAATTAATTTCTATGAGCAAAAATGATTTGACATACGAAAATTGAATTATGAGCTCAGTCCCCAAACGAATTAAACTCGTAAGTTGTCTTATCACTGTACAACTATACAAAGGCACAAAAATGTGCCGCTGCATTCACAGTTATTTCTGGGTGAAACATAATCATTTTTTTATAATGCATTGCAGGTGGTGAGTTTGAAAATGAGTTCGAAATTTGTTGGCGATTCATAAATGAAGCCATATTAGATACAGTGGTTAGGGCAAATGACATAAGCGGGGGTTACACGCTCAGTCTGGCATAAGTTCAGTCCATGACTGTGGTCAGAATGACGCCAGACTGATTGTATAACAAGATGACTGACAGACTGATGGAATGGATTGACGGATTTTTAAATTTTTTGATAATTTTCGTCAGTCTGTGCATGACTGACGTCAGATTGATCGTGTGAGCACCTTTCATCAGTCTGGTGTCAGTCACTGCTTGGACACCAATAGAGACCCATGCGTTTTAACCCCTCCCCAGTCTCTGGGACTAAGTGCTGGATTTACCACTATGCTCAGTAGGCTGAAGCCTATGGTCTCAACATTTAGCGGGCTTCAAAACTTAAGAAACGGGCTTAAAAAAAAGGCCTGAAAATTGAAATAGCCTAGGGCCTTTCAATATCTAATTCCGGCACAGCCTGCAACAATGCCTGTACAACCTTTGGAACCAGAGAAAGACTTATACGAGTACAATACATGTGAAACAATATGTGGGAGGGCTCCATTCTGTTTTGGGCAAAAGCTGGGTCACTGGAGAAGAAACAGAGGATGGCAAAGACCACAGGTGGAGAGGAGGACTGTGGGGATCAAGTGGAGGACCTCAGGCATGTGATACTGGCATGTCCAGTGCTGGAGGGTTGTGGAACCACCAGGGTGGAGCGGCTGGAATGGGTGAAAAAGGCAAAGGTGTTGCCTGGGTGCTTGTGGAAATCAAGGCTTATGGGTCTAGGATAAAAAAATCTCACTAGCAAGGTGTCTTCTTCATGCATGTATCTTGCGTTGTCAAAAATAGCTTCACCCCAGTTGGGCCATTGAGGGTGGAGTAATTGCTGTATTGCTCCCGATATGGACCCGCCACTGGTCCAGCGTTGCCTTTTACCACTTGTTGCTAAACCTATTATAATTGCAATACAAGCTTTTTCCGTATTGCAATCCATCGTTTCTTTTGTGCAATCAGGGTTTTTGAGGAGACTGATGGTGTAATGTCATCCATCAATCCATCAGTTTGGCATCAGTCTATTCTGTATCAAGATCATGGACCGAACTGATGCCAGACTGAGCGTGTAACCCCCGCTATAATCCTTCGCGTAAAACTTAAGACGTAAAATTTACGTCCTGAAAGGCCTTTAAAGTAAAGTTAGTCTTCTACATTGTGCGTCAAAAATGGCAGCAGCATCAATGCATAAAACTACAAATGTAAAATTTGGCACATGCACATGTTGCTAACTTCTGTCCCTAATCGTGAAAATCAAGTAGAGTAATTTGATCAAAACTTAATTTTTCAACCTATTTCAAGCGTTTTTCTCAAAAATAAAGTCATGGATAGCAGCAGGAATGTAATTTACCTTTTTATTAACACTTGTTCCAAACGTGAAGGAAATATGCATTGTAGGACATAGACTAAGCATAGGGCCTAAAAATTGCCTTGCTCTAACTAATGCTACATACAATGAAAACATTATATCTGCATTGAATTTTGTCTAGATTATATCATTAATTTGAATTCTGAGTCTCATGTTTTGTGGTTCTCTAATATCACAAACTTTTTAATTTGGAACACTTATTTTCTTATTAATTTCTACATTTCGCAATTTCCCAAAACTTATTCATTAACTAGGTCCCCTAGTCGTTAGTTCATGAAATGTTAGCATCCAGCAAAGGAAGAGATCTTGTCGTTCATGTTATAATCACCGAAGTAGCTAACGTATCCAGTTCCCAGAGTGTCTGACATCACCAAATAATCATTTGAACAGACATCCTTGTAAACTATGGCACATCCACCGTGGGTGTCGCCAGACGAAATTTCGTCATTGTATTGGTCTGGTAAATAATTGCAACCGTCGTGGAGGGTTAATTCAAAACATTCTCCTAGAAATTCAAAGATAAAAAGATTCGGGTAGAAGGAGAAAGAAAGTTATTAAGTATCTGACAATTGTGAATTGTTTGCACTTTTGGCTGATGATCATTTTCGGGGGAAGGGTACTAACTGTACGGCACAAATGACCAATAAGAATACAGTCGACTCTCGATATAACGAACCTCAATATAACGACAAGGGTAGCTGGTCCCGGCCAAAACGCCTATACCTCCCATGTATTAGCTGCTTGATATAACGAAACCACTCGATATAAAGAACGGTTTGGCTGGTCCCTTCATTATTCCACAGTGCTAAATGACTCTCTTTGCAAAGAACAGCTATTGGATGTCGTAGGGATGTGCCATTGGAAAAAATTTTTCCAAGCAAATTTAGGCAAAAACAACTAGAAGTCATAGATATCAACGAAAACTGCCTGGGACCAAAAACAATGTGTAAAACAAGGCCCCTTGGCAGAGCTGGCGCGAGCTTTTGCAGAAACGGGTTCAAAAATAAATGTTTTGCGGGGCCTTTTTTTGAGAAAATACATTTTACATTTTGTAATATAGAGGCCCGCGCATGGAGCCTTAGTAAAGGCGAGGCCGGGTTCTGGAGAAAGTGGTGAACAAGGCACGCACCTCGGCACAAGCCTGGGCCAAAGGAGAGCGGCTTATTGCATTGGACACACCAGTTAAGCAACGCAACCCCAATTAGTACTGACATGGGTGGCTTTGTTCGTTGATGTTTTAGGGTTCTTCAACTACAAGTTCGTTAGAGCCCCGTCCACAGCATAGTTCTCATGCAAGGACTGCACAGACACTACACGAATGCGACGATTTTTGGGTATTAGCAGTACTTAGTTTTCCCAAGCGGCCACCCATGTCAGTACTAGCTGGGGATGCGCTGTTTAACTTCAGTTATCAGACGACAACTGGTGTATCCAACGCAATTCGCCTCTCCTGTCA
This sequence comes from Trigoniulus corallinus, assembly GCA_013389805.1. Taxonomy (NCBI): domain Eukaryota; kingdom Metazoa; phylum Arthropoda; class Diplopoda; order Spirobolida; family Trigoniulidae; genus Trigoniulus; species Trigoniulus corallinus. Next base: position 21,809,846 of record JAAFCE010004209.1, on the reverse strand, counting down.
TGGGTGGCCGCTTGGGAAGACTGGGTACTGCTAATACCCAAAAGTTGTCACATTAATGCGGTGTCTGTCCAGTCTCTGCATTAGAACTACTGTACAAGGTGGACGGGGCTCTAATGATCTTGTAGTTGAGGGGCCCGAAAACACTAACAAAATAAACTAACACTGGGCCGAAGACCCAAGTTCGACAAACGCGCTGAACCCGCTTCGCGCCAGCCTGCCTCATGGTATAACGAACACTCGATAGGGATTTTGCAATTTCTCGTAACGTGGTCGTTTCGGGACGAAAGACGAGAAGTAAACAGCCTTTTGCTCCTTCCCAGTCTTCTTCAATACAATAAGGACGTGAAAATCATAAATAAAAATGAGAAAGAAGGACGATTATTTGTGATTTTCTCGTCCTTATTTTATTGAAGACGACTGGAAAGGACGAGAAGGCTTTTTACTTCTCGTCTTTCGTCCGGAAATGCCCACGTTACGAGAAATCGCAAAATCCCTGATATAACGAACGAATTTTTCATCCCCTTCGTGTTCGTTATAACAAGAGCCGACTGTATATCAAAATATTGTTACTGGTCAGTTGACATCCATGATCCTTCATGAACTTCTACGAACCTTACTCATACTGGTGTTATTGCGAAGGTTGACTGATTTTTGGTTTGTTCTCCTTTGCTCCCACCTTAAATGATCACAAGCCGTTAATTCTTATGTCTTGTATGCTAACCAAAAAAGTCTGCATCAGTGCAAAACGTTACGGTAACAGCATCGGCCGATTTGTTGAGGGTATTGTAGATGTCAGTCCATCCAGAGGCTACCGCAACGGTGTCACTGTTCTTTCTAATAATCAAGAAAAGGGAACTTTTTGTGACCTTTATATTTCGATTTTTCATGTTTATTTGTCATAGTTGCACTGGTTATTCTGCACTTCAGTAGTTATACATTGCATTTTACCTTGTTTTTAGAACGTCGGATGTAAGGGCGATGAGTTCCTGGCGTTCTTGTGGTTGGAGTTCGCTCTTTCCAGGAGCTAATCTTTTTCTTAAACCACGATTTACCTTTACTAATGCGTCAACGTAGCTCTTAAACTGTGGATGAATTTCGTTCCAGGCAATGGTTTCCAGGTCCTTATTAGAAGCGGCTGCTTGGGCAAACTGCTGTTCCATAGAACTAAGCAATACACATTAACTTTAGATCACACAACTTTCACTATCATAAGCCATTCATCCAGTAGGGAAAGAGAGTTTGATGCATAATTATGATACAATTTTTTTAAAACAAAATTCTTTCATAGAAGGATGAATAAATTTAATGAACATTACATCTTTACAGTGCCGGCGTTTTTATATGGCGCCCCTAGGCGAAGAAAATTTTATGTCCCCCTTAACAACCCTTACCAATTCGCCGCTCCCGCTGGCTTAGTGTGTCCATCCCTAATTCCCTATTCACGTCAGACACTCTCCCTGGAAGAAAACCTGTGGAGTGCAATTCTTGCTGCCCCTTTCCCATGCTTTCAATCTCCCAAGATAAGTCCTGCCTAAATGGGAACCAAATTTGGACTACAGTACTCCAAAATTGATCATACCATTGAAATATAAGCTTCTTTTACCTCCTTTGTGCTGTCCCCAAGGGCCTTCCTAATCAGAGGAATTGACCAGCCCTCCCAATCAATTTACCAATATGAACCTTTTAGGCACCTTGACTATTTAAAGTAATCCAAAGGTGCTTATGGGTCACAACCGTCTCAACCCTCACACTACCTATATAGTAATCAAAACCTAGTAGCTTGCTAGTTCTAGATATTGTAAGAAGCCCACACTTTGGCAGGTTTAAAGGTAATTCCCATCTTACACACCAGTTATAAATCTTATCTAGATCCTGTTGTAAGTTGTAATTGTGCACAGGATGCTCATCTAATACCCAAGCAATGCATGTGTCATCTGCAAACAGAATCTACATAGAGAATGTACCACAAATAACCCATTACACCTCCTTGAGTGACCCTTGATGTGGGTAATTTCCATTCAGATGTACTACCCTTGAACAGGACCCTCTGTCGTCTACCAAGCAGATATGACCTTACCCATTGAGAAGCCTTACTATGTATCCCTAAGTTTCGAAACCAGCTTATCATGGGGTACCATGACAATGGTAAGCCATTACCTTTTAGACTTCTGCAATCTGTCTATCATTTTTCAAAATAGAATTTGACGTAGTTATAAATCATTAGTCCAATGGTCAAACAGTACTCGTGCATTAGAAAAAGAGCTTAAAGAAATGTAAACGACAAACTACTTGACAAGAAGTTAGGAAGACTTTAGAAGGGTACTTGGGAATTCAGGAGCAACAAATAATAAGAAATGCGTTTTTATGCTGCAATTCAAAGAAAAGTGATTGTATCATATAATACAGGAATACCTCGCTTAATGCCTCTTCATTCAGTGCGGAACTTCGCTACAGTACGGTTACTAATTTGAGTAATAAATTTCAATAAGTACGGGTTTAATAACTATAGTGCGGCAAGGAAAACTTTTGCACCTAAACGATCCCACTGAAATAATACAGAACATAATAGGGATTTTGCGACTTCTCGTAACGTGGGCGTTTCGGGACGAAAGACGAGAAGTAAAAAGCTTTCTCGTCCTTCCCAGTCGTCTTCAATAAAATAAGGACGAGAAAATCACAAATAATCGCCCTCCTTTCTCACTTTTATTTATGATTTTCGCGTCCTTATTGTATTGAAGACGACTGGGAAGGACGAGAAAGCTTTTTACTTCTCGTCTTTCGTCCCGAATCGACCACATTATGAGAAATTGCAAAATCCCTAATGAAGAAAGGAGCTTTGGAATAAAGCGAAAATTGTAGGATGCTATTCTTTGTTATCTTATGAAGTACATATGAAGAAAAACAGACATGGAAACTGGTGCAAAAGAACGTTAGCGGATTTTCTAATTAAAAATATTTTTTCTCTTTCAATTTGTAAAAATTAAAGGTTTTCTATTTCTACTTTTTATTCTTTTATTATTTTCATCATTTCTTTTTAATTTTGAGAAACATTTATTAAATTTTATTTGAGAAAATGATGGCGAATTTTCCTATAATAATAATGTCACTTAGTGCGGAATCATTTATAACGTACTTTAGAGGACCCAATTAACAGCACTAAGTTAGGCATTCCTGAAATATTTGGTGATCTATAGTTAAAGCATCTAATTAATTATGGGAGAATTCAAAAGGTGCCTAATTAGCACTTGATTCATCATACCTCTGTCCGGCATTTTCAAGTTGATCAATGGCAGCCAGAGCGGTCTTCCAAAATTCGAATTCTGGTCCATTGTTGGAAATAGCTGGGCCACCCAGCACTCCCAAAATGGTGATGCACACTAGCAGTAAAGTTTTCATCATAATATTCTTAACCTTTCTTCCAATCAGTGTCTCCCTATTTTGTGTTTGAATGTTGTTCGACTACTACTTTTATACTCCAATTTGAGAGATGGTATCAGTATATTCGTTTTCTTTGTGTGTTTCAGATTAAAAGAGGACAAAAATGATATTTCTGAAGTTGTGGCAAAGTTTCCTTGTTTCTTAAATTAAGATAAAAATCCGATAACATGAATTTAATTCTTGGAGACATTTCTGGTAACACACTTTTTGGAGGTAACTGGGCGATAGACACCGAAATTGGGCATTAATGCAACCACAACAAAATTGCTCAAAGATTATAAGGCACTAGCCGTTTTCCAGTATTGTGCTTATAACCCACCAAGTCCCCATCCACCCAGCAGCACTATCACATCCCGCCTTATAACCTGCTCTCACATCAGCTCCAGCTTCGTCCATCCTCTCCCCTGGCTTCGGCTGTTTCTCCCAAAGTTGCTGCATCGCCTCACCCTACTTTGTCCATCCAATACTTCAGCATGTGTATGAAGGTTCCATAACCATTTTAAGGACTATCCAAGGAAATAATGAAAACTGTCAAGTGAATGTTGGGGTGCACCAACGTTCAGCACTGAGTCATAACTCTTCTTTCTGATTATGGATGAGCCATGAACAGGAGTAGAGTGGACACTCTCAGGGATGTTGCTAAGGGGGGGGGGTGAACTGGCACCAGAAAAGAACTGGCGCTTTTTTTGAAAATTTAATACTTAAAACATTAAAGCAAACAAACTATCAGGCCTGAATTAAAAACGTCTCCTTTCTCATGCCATGATTCAGAATGATTCATTAGTGCAGAGGTGGTGAACCTTTTTTCTGCTGCCGTGCAAAAATTGAAGTTATCATTCTTGATTTACTAACGTGCCAGATACAGTAGTGTGTTAAAGGAATATACAATTGGGTCTCCTTTTATGCGGTATCTTTTTATGCGATTTCAAAGTTGCACGGTTTGCATTTAAAAAAATTTGTTGAAGAAGTATAGTCAGTCTAAGGCCCATGACACTGATAAAATCCACCGACCATTGTATTAGCCAGTCAAAGAAGTTTTAGTCTGTCAAAAATTTACATCCATAATAGGGGGTTCCGCACTTGTACATGACACTTAACAATCATACCATTATCATCATGCCCTTATCCCGACTGTGGCAGGGTCGGGTCTGCAGTTCCACTGAACATGCTCTAAAATTAAAACTTATTTTGGAGGTTATTTGAACATTTTTAACCATGATGATATAGAAGAACTGCTGGTGGATGATGTCTTAAATGACGATGATATTATTAAACTAACTTTAGGTGCAGGCTGGTGTCAAGGTGTCCCCGGACACATTGAGGTAATTTAACACATACCTCAAAGTGTCCGCTTTCACGTCAAAGTGTCTCGGCCGTTTTCCATTACCCGGTTAAGTTATTTTGATAGAAATTTCGCGTTGATTTAGTTACACATGTGCTCTGCAGAAAAGAGACAAATTCGGGCATCTGCATTCGGAACTAGCTGGTAGCCACTTTGAGATATTCAAAAATTGTCTCAAAGTGTCCCACCAGACACTTTCAAGTGGACCCCCGACACTTTGACGTGTGACACCAGCATCCCCCCCACGGACAACCTAGCCAATATCCCTGCATTTTCCAGACGCCTGACTGGAGTGTCCCCAATCAGAACATGTTCAGGGAACCTGCAGACCCGACCCTGCCGCAAGTGGAATACGGGTATGATGATGATGATGGCCAAAACAAAAGTCTGCAGAGAGTGAGAAAAAAATATGTTTGTGAAAATGTATCGTCTAGGCCCCTATATCAAAGAGATCTATTGCAAAGACAGTTATTTCTGGTGATGAAAGTGATTTACAAACAGTTTGCAGACGGTGTATACCCTTACCAGATAGACAATTGAATTGAAATACAATTTTATTTAAGGTTGATATACCGTAAAATCTCACGTAGTGCCCGCGGATTATACGCGAAACGTAGGGTCATTTAGTGTGGACTATAAATGAAACCAAAGGTTCTCAATGAAAACTGCTCCTCACTTTTTGAACATTTTATTACGCTGAACAGCATGATTTTACACAGTACGTTCTTATTTCTATGATAACGCAATATCAAATCTCTGACATTTCATGTTCATATTCATTTGATTCCATTGCCCCTACAAGTTGCGCCACTGGGTACAGTGGGAATTTTAACGTGCGGACTATATTTGAAACATACCCATCGCAAATGCGGACTATATTTGAGATGTGGACTTTACGTGAGATTTTATGGTAAATCCTTTTCAGCTTCCCAAAGAAATTTATTACGAAACCTATTTTCTTTAACATCAACAAACTTTTTTTATGCGGTTGTACATACATTTTAATTCGTTATTTCGGAGTTATGCGAATTTTAAAAATTATGGAACGTATCCCTCATTTTTTCATAGACTTATAGTCTCATTTTATGCGAATTCTTTTTCTTCGATATTCTGAGGAACGTATTCCCCGCATAAAAAGAGACCTGACTGTATAGTAGGGTACCCATACTTCCCGTTTGTTACAGGAAATAGAAATTTCACCAACTGATTGGTAGTACGCTCGGCAACTACTAGGTTCCATGCTGGATCGAGGCGGGCTTCTTTTAGGGGAGGGGGCAGAGGCCCCGAGTACGCCTTTCGGATGACAAGTAAAACCGAGGTCCTGTGTGGTGTAAGATGGCATTTTCACGTAAAACAATCCTCTCTACTTTGCAATAGGTAAATGAGGCAAAAATTTCCAGGAGCAGGAGCTAGCTCCCTAACGCCGGTGGGTTGAATGCTCCAGCGGACAGTAGACCGACAATAAATAACCGTAGAGGTTGCAGATTTGGTCGGCAACCGGCAGTCAAGTATCTGGCTATTGTGTCCATTCAGAGGGACCCTGCCATAGGCGGGAAAAGGGTTAGGATTTGGTGATTGGTTTGGCTTTATATACTGTACATGTACCTGTCACGTGTCAACAAAATTGCTCTACGTGGCATAGGTTCGCCACCCCTGCATTAGTGCATATGGCACATTATTGAATGTATTTGGATTGACAGTGGCACTTGTGTTAAATGTAATATGTAGGCTACATACTTGCCACTCCCCCTACTGCTAAGACCAGGCTATACCCCTGGACGGGAGCGGCGAGTTGCGTTGGACACACCAGTTCTCGTCTGATCACTGAATTTAAGCAGCGCAAGCCCAGTTAGTACTGACATGGGTGGTCGCTCGGGAAAGCTGGGCACTGCTAATACCCAATAATCGTCTCACTAGTGTAGTGTCTGTGCAGTATATGCATTAGAACTATACAGTGGACGGGACCTTAAACTCCAACAAACAACAATATACCACTGGACACGCTGACGATATTATAACACTTCAAAGAAGAAGTAGAGAAGGGCCAAAGTGGTATTAGAACAGCAATTCAAAATGAACGGTATGTAAGTAAGCAGGAAGACAGAGTTATATGACTTTAAATTGGGAAGATGTAATTAATGGTAATAGGGACGTCCATAAAGGACGTCACGCTTTATGGGGGAGGGGGTAATGCAATGTTGGGCAATAAGGGACATAGGGATGGGGGAGGTCATGACTAGAGGGTCACATTTCTTTTATTATAGATTTTAACCATCAGTGCAGCGTTTTGTAAAATATTGGGTTGAAAAATATTTCCTTTTGTCTCACGTTGACATCTATGATAATGCCATTCAGAAAATAAAACTGTTTACTGAACTGATATTGCTATGAAGTGCTTGAGAAAGTAGGGGGCGATACAAAATGTGATGTCCTACTTTAGTTTGGGATGAGTCAAGTGGGACAAAACGTGACATAGGGGAGGGGGGAGTAAAATTTTGGCAAAAATATCATAACGTCCTTCATGGATACCCCCTATGTAGTTTGGGGGGGGGGCGAGAAAGATACAGGAGTTAAAGTACTTGAGATCAGTTTTTCAGTGTAGGGTGGATGAAATGAAGGCAGGCAACAAGAGTCCAGTGTGATCAGAGGGTCCCAATCAAACTGAAATGGAAGTTCTACAAAGCAAGAGAGAGCGGCAAATTGCGTTGGACACACCAGTTCTCGTCTGATCGCTGAAGTTAAGCAACGCAATCCCAGCTAGTACTCACATGGGTGGCCACTTAGGAAAACTGGGTACTGCTAGTAACCAAAAACCGTGGCATTAACGTAGTGTCTGTGCGGTTTCTGCATCAGAACTACACAGTGGATGGGGCTCTAATGACCTTGTAATTGAAGGGCCCTAAAACACCAACAAACAAACAACTGATGTAATAGAATCTCTTCACACCGTCAGTAGAAATTTTTGATGTGAGCACGCTATTTTTTGCACACACGTCAGTTTGGTGTGTCACATCGATGTGACCACACCGAACTGACAAACCAAACCGATTGTGGGAAGACGGAGTTGGTGCAATCCATTTTGGGAATAAGGTTATTGGAAGTGACCAGGGCAAAGGCAGGCTAGAGTGGATGTGGGAACAGGTTGTAGGGAGGGGTGTGAAAGTGTGTGGGATGGGGACCCTATTAGCATATTGGCAGGAGCCAGAACCGACAAACATGATCCTGCTATACGAAGGATAGAGGTATAATATACTGCATGACGCCCTCTCGTTTGCATTCTGTTGAAAGTCGAATCTACGTCAGTACAGTTTCAGATGCTGTTTAAAGTACAGTCGAAATCGTTTATAACGACATTGGATATAACGTACAATCGGATTTAACGAACAAAATAGTCAGAACCATGAAAAGCAATACAAAAACAGGCATTAATGTTGCTTACAACGAACACATTGGTTAGAACGTAAAAATCGACTAGAAAAAAACACATTTCTAGGGACAGTTTTTCAGGTGAGTTCTGTCTTTTTACATGGCAGCATGCAATGACAATAATTCTCCATCAAGAAACAGGACATTAGAACAGCAATGGCGAAGGGGGGGGGCTGAGGTGAACATGAAGAAAACAGAGAACTTAGCTTTCAGTTGCAGTGACCAGGACCAAGGGGGTATAGTTCGTTGTGGCAATGAGGTGATACCAGCAGTGCAAGAGTTTAGGTATCTAGGACTGGTATCCCAGAACAATGGGGAAATCACCTCCGACGTTACCCATAGAATCAATGCAAGATTTCTGAAGTGGAGATAGACAAGCGGTGTGCTGTGTGACCGCCGAGTCCCAATTAAATTGAAAGGTAAAGTTTACAAAACTGTAGTTAGGTCCGCTATGCTATGTGGAACGGAATTTTCGACAGTAAGGAAAATTCACAAGAGGAGAATGGAAGTGGCCAAGATGCGAATGTTGCATTACATTAGTGGGGTGTCATGTGCTGACAGAGTCTGCAACGTGTACATTAGAGGTAGCTGGAGGTTTGGAAACGTCGCAGAGAAGATGTGAGAAAATAAGTTGAGATGGTATGGGCATGTGATTTGAAAGGGGGCAGAGGAACTTACACGGTATATTATGGGACAGCTGGTGGCATCAGGTGTAGGGGGAACAAAGCGAACTTGGTAGCTGGTTGTACAGAGGGACATGATTGCATGCGGGGTAGATGAAAGCCTGGTTGTTGTTGTTTGTTGGAGTTTAAGGTCCCGTCAACTACAAGGTCATTAGAGACCCGTCCACTGCATAGTTCTAATGCATATACTGCACAGACACTACGCTAATGTGACGATTATTGGGTATTAGCAGTACCCAGCTTTCCCGAGCGACCACCCATGTCAGTACTAACTGGGCTTGCATTGCTTAACTTCAGTGATCAGACAAGAACTGGTGTGTCCAACCCAACTTGCCGCTCCCTATGAAAGCCTGGTGGGGATAGACAGGAGTGGAGGATTAGAACCCACAAATCCGACCCTGACATAGGAGGGATAAGGGTGTGATGATGATGATGAATACATGCAGTATGTATTTTACAATAGTTATAACAAACTGTAATGAATATAACACCGTTAAGAAGGATCCCTTCAATATAAACAATAGTATTGCTTTTAGCAAACACTGGCTACAATGCACAAAAACCATCTGTCCCTTGAAGTTCATTATAAACGATTTCGACTGTAGTTTTAACCAAAGATATATTAATTCATAAATATCATTACAACACAAAAAAATTGTTGTAGTGCTTCGGAAATTGTTAAAATAAAAAATTAATTTTACATAGTAATTTCACAAAACCTCCCAATAATGAATTCTAACATCCCTTCTAATAATAGTTTTACATAATTTTTGGAAAAAGTGAAATATTTCAATATTTTATGAATTTTTCAGTTTAGGAGTCTGCTAGACTCCACCCCACCCTATAAGTCTGGGTGTCACCACATAAGCCCCGTTAAGGGCTAAAAACCCTAATTTTTTGTTTAAAATTAATTTACAAGTTACGTAGCTCACTTTGATTACAATAAACTTTATGGTTTGAAAATTGGTTAATAAATAAGCAAATAATACGTTTTTATTATTTCCTGTAAAATTTATGAAATGTCGTTTACAGTATGTTGTTTTACTAAGAAGGTGTCGAATTCTTATCGTTTATGAAGCAAAGGCATCGATTACTTTATAACTTTCACCCTGCATAGCGTGAATTGTGACTCCATAATCATCAGTTATTTTATTTATTCTTTTGACAATTGACGATAAAAAGCAAAAGGGAAAGATAAATAGACACAAATACTGTAACGACATTTGCCAGCCTTGGATTAAAATCTAACCAACCACTCTAGCCAAATACTATTATGGGAAAGATATGAAAAACTTGATAGCAATATTTGACATCAATTACAAAAGTTATGGGCTACTGTAAACTTTCTTTTGTAATGTCCTTGTGCAGTTGACAGGATATGACAAAAAAGTATTCATTAAAATAGGACTTTAACCAGCACCTGAACCCCCTCTGGAATTACAAAATGTTGGTTCTGTTATGTTCTTACACTTGGAAGGATGGAGACGTGAAGATAACTGATGTGTTTTAAGGTCCCCATTGACGATCACAAAATTCCAAACCCTTCACACCAAAATGAATGTTGCACTCCAATTAACTATTGTGAATGCTTAATATAATGTGGATTGGATGGAGTGATGAGAAAAGGACTGATTTCCATCTGTCCAAAAATCCTTCACTCTGCTCCAACCGTCCATCACTCCAATCGACCACGAGTGTGAAAAAGTGATGGATAGACCGATGTAGTGGCCCTATGGAGCGTTCGTGAGTGCCAAATCATTGTTGATTTTGGACCATTGCAATCTCGACACGTGTGGTAGATGGACGGGACCTTTTTTTCTCTCTGCATACTGATAATGGCTGATGATTAAGCTGTTGATATAAGGAGCAATTCTTCAAACATGAGGACACTTGTAATAATTACGTTATCAATAACTCAAAAAATAATTAATAACAAATAAAATATTACAAAAAATTTGGTGGTTGAATTAAAGTAATTAATAATAATTTTCAGGTTTGGTTTATTGGTGTTTTAGGACCCTTCAACCACAAGGTCATTAGAGCCCCATCCACTATGTAGTTCTAAAGCAGAGACTGAACAGACACTACATAATGTGACGATTTTCTGGTATTAACAGTATCCAGTTTTCCCTAAGCAGCCACCTATGCCAGTACTAACTCAGGATGCATTGCTTAACTGCAGCGATCAGACGATAACTAGCCACCCCTTATTAATTCAGGAGTGATGCATTGGAATGAAGTGATTATCCATCAGTGACCCCACAACATTTCTCTTCACTCCTGACACTCCACTCCACTGCCTCACCACTCCATTTGGCATGATCGTCATTGGGGACCTGTATTTCAGACTGTTTTTAGTTTCCATAAAGTGCCCTTGATATATTCTTAAGGCTGGTTTACACGCTATGTCTTAATGTACATTTTGTCATAAACGACAAATTGTATCAGTGAAGAGGGAGCGTGTAGACAGCAAAAGGGACGTCTTATTGAATACGAATCAAGTTGAAGGTCAGAAAAGAGAACTGGTGAAAAGGGCATCCTTTTCTAGAAATTGTACAATAAGATGGAGCGTGTAGACACAAGACGTCCCTTTTCAGTTCATTTCACTCCATGTTGGACTACACCAGAGACGTTGTATTGGTGGTCTGTGAGCTACATGCAGCCCTTTATGCCTAGATTGTGGCCATCACAATCGATATGATGTCCATAGTATGTTATGGCAATCAGTTGGGAAGTCAGCCAAGCAGCTGTAGCGTGTTCCATGGAATGTTCCATGCACGCTCTCTTTTTCTGATTGTTGCACGTTCTGTGCAGCTTGCTGTTTATTGGCTAATTTAAATTGTTTCTTCGTTCTGTCATTTAAAAATAACAGAATTTCGGTTTAGAGTCAGTCAGACAGTATTGAGTTGAAAGACGGCACTCGTTTTGGAGACGATCCTTTTCACTTACATTTAAATATTGAATATCTGTTGTGTGTTATCTCAAGTGATTCATTTTAATTCCGTTAATGGTAAATTAGTGATTATTTTATTTTTATCATCTTTACAATAAACTTTATTGATATAACGATTTTCCGTCAAATACCAAACGTGAACCAGCCAGGACAACCGCCATAACTGGTGACCCGGACGTGATCCTACCTTACACACATTTGAATAAGAGGAATAAGTGGAATTTGCATTAGTGAGGAGTAATTATTATGTGCTAGTCACCAAATTCAACCAACAAAAAAAAAATTTTTTTTTTTCTTCTGGTAAGGTAGATTCTACTTAAATTTATTAGTTGATAGAATTATGGCAAGTGAACAACCACCCATATTACAGCCAGAGTTGGCTGGTTCTCAGGAGGACAATATAAATGCAGTGCAGCAAAATCTGAAACTTTTTAAGCTCCCTCCCTTTTGGAGTCACGATCCCGAGATGTGGTTCGCCACAATTGAGCACCGGTTTCGGATACACCAAATTAAGGCTGACTCAAAGAAGTTTGATTTGGTCATCGATGCCTTGCCTCATGAAATAGTGTCTGATGTTAGGGACCTCATCTTAAGACCACCTGAGAGGAATTCTTATGATGCCATTAAGCAGGCAATTACCTTGCGGATCTCTTTATCTCAGCGTCAGAAGTTGCACCAGTTGTTGACTAGTCAACAGCTGGGGGACATGAAACCCTCTCAACTCCTACGACGTATGCAGCAGCTGGCAGGGGATACAAGTGATACCCCAGGAGATGCATCGATCATCAAGGAGTTATTTTTAACCCGATTACCTCGTCAGGTGCGTGTAGTATTAGCCACGGCCGATTCAACAACGACTCTCGACAAATTGGCAGAAATGGCTGATAAGATTGTCGAGGTGTTGGATCCTACAGTTTTGCAACCTGGTCCTGCTTCTGACCTTCTAGTAAATGCTGCTACTACAACCACTTCTAGTATTGATCCTTTAACTGTCTCCAATGATGTGCCAACGAAGTTCTCTCTTCAGGATCGTGAGATGTCATTGATTTTGGCTAAGATTGATGAGCTTACAGCCAAAGTCAATTCAATATGTTTAGAGCAAAGACACCCTCGTCGGGCAGTTTACGGAGAAAGAAAGCGCTCTCGCACCCGATCAAATTCATGGTATCGAAATAGGGCAAGTTGAACTCCTGCCTCTCAAGAAGGTAATTTTTGTTGGTATCACCGGACGTTTGGTGATAATGCCAAGAAGTGCCGTGCACCTTGTGAGGCAGGAAACGGCTAAGGCCATCACTTCTAGAGACGAGAAGTGGTGATGGCCGTAGACCTTGTCGTCTGTTCTTCATTAAGGATACATCGACCAATATAAAATTCTTAATAGACACAGGGGCCGATTTAAGTTTATTGCCTCGGTCACTAGTTGATGCTCGACATTTACATCCTAGTGACTTCAAATTGTATGCCGCTAACAAATCCGTTATTGATACTTTTGGCACACAACGTCTTACTCTGGACCTAGGTCTACGTCGTGCCTTGGCATGGGATTTTGTGGTAGCAGATATTTCGCATGCAATCTTGGGGGCCGATTTCCTCACTCATTTTAATCTTGTAGTCGATATTGGGAGACGCCGGTTATTTGATAGGATTACGGGTTTCGAAATTTTTGGTGTGTCAGCTACTAAATTTAAGCCCTACCATCGCCTATCAAATATTACCCCTGATATTAAAACCCCATACAAGGCCTTGATAGAAGAGTTTCGGGATATTACAATCCCACGCCCAGCTTCTATTCCAACATCTCACAATGTCTACCATCACATTGTGACGTCTGAAGGCCCACCTGTCTTTACTTGAGCAAGACGCTTACATCCTACAAGGATGAAGGTGGCCAAGCAAGAGTTTCAGGCATTATTAGATAAGGGGTATATTCGGCCATCATCTAGTCCTTGGGCTAGTGCCTTACATATGGTGCCTAAGGAGGATACATGGCGTTTGGTAGGTGATTTCCGTGCCTTGAATGCATGTACCATTCCAGATCGGTACCCAATCCCCCACCTCATGGAGTTTAATTCTCAACTCCATGGAGCCCATGTCTTCACAAAATTAGATCTGGTAAAGGCCTACCACCAAATCCCAATCGCCCCAGAAGATGTTGCTAAAACGGCAATCATAACCCCTTTTGGTTTATTTGAATTTACGCGTGTGCCTTTTGGACTTCGTAATGCTGCCCAGACTTTTCAACGCTTTATTTATTCCGTCCTGGGTGATTTGCCTTTTGTGTTTGTTTATATCGATGACATTCTCATTGCCAGCAAGGACGATGCCACTCATCAGGTTCACTTACGTAAGGTTTTTAATCGGCTAAGAGAGTACGGGTTAACCATCAATCTTACCAAATGTGTTTTTGGTGAATCGTCAATGGATTTTCTCGGACATAATATTACTCCCCTTGGTATTTCTCCTTTACCGGACAAAGTAAAGGCAATTCAAGAGTTCCCGAGGCCTACCTCCCGACGTTCTCTTCGACGTTTCTTGGGGATGATTAATTTTTATCATCGGTTTGTAGCCAATTGTGCAACGTTACTCAAGCCTTTGAATGATATGCTCTCTGGTCCTTCAACGAAGAATGCTACTTTGGAATGGTCATTACTTGCAGATGATGCTTTCACCCATGCCAAAAGCATATTAGCAGAGTCAACAATGTTGGTGCATCCTGATCCTAATCCTGACACCATCTTAGCTCTTTTTACAGATGCGTCAGATGTTGCTGTGGGGGCTGTTTTACAGCAACTCGTTAATAAGGTTTGGAGACCTCTGGCTTTCTATTCGAAGAAGCTTAAGCCACCAGAGACTCGATACAGCACCTTTGGCCGGGAACTTCTGGCAATATATTTGGCCATTAAGCACTTCCGGTATTTCCTGGAAGGTCGGTTTTTTACAGTTTTCACCGATCATAAGCCGTTAACTCATGCTATGTCTATGCGATTGGAGCGACATTCACCTCGAGAGGCACGTCACCTTGAATTCGTCTCAGTGTTTACTACTGATATTCAGCATGTTGACGGTGCGAAAAACAACGTTGCTGATGCTCTTTCACGTGCTGAAATAAATACAATAAAGGTGATAGCCAATCCGGTTTCTCAACAGCAGTTGCATGAAGGGCAAGAAGATGATCTGGAATTGCTGCGGTTATGGGACCAACCAGGGTCTATGAGTCTTCAGTTAGTTCCACTTCCAGGTTCACAACTCAGCTTATATTGTGACCTTACGACATCTTGCCCTCGTCCTTTTGTTCCACATTTGCTTCGTCGGGCCATTTTTCACACCTTGCATGACGTTGCTCACCCAGGGGTTGCAGCAACACGTCGTCTCATTGCAGAGCGGTATGTTTGGCCTTCCATGAATAGGGATGTGGCAGCTTGGACTCGTGCCTGCATTCCATGCCAACGAAGTAAAGTCCTTCGTCATGTGGTGCCACCCATTGGCACATGCACACCACCCGCAACCAGGTTCGATCGTATACATCTGGACATCGTGGGTCCATTGCCTCCATCACATGATTATCGATACATTTTAACATGTATCGATCGCTTTACTCGTTGGCCAGAAGCTATTCCAATTCGGGACGCGACAGCACCAACAGTTGCCGTTTCCCTCGTTTCAAATTGGATAGCTCGTTTCGGTGTTCCTTCATCCATCACAACTGACCGTGGTCGTCAGTTCGACTCTCTGCTGTTCTCACGTCTCTGCGATCTCCTAGGGGTGCACCATATCCGAACGACAGCATATCATCCATCAGCCAATGGCTTGATCGAGAGATTTCATCGCCAGCTCAAGTCATCACTAAAGGCAGTTGATGATCCTAACAATTGGGTTGCCTACCTTCCTGTCATTCTGTTAGGTCTTCGTTGTTCTTTCAAAGAAGATTTGCAGGCCACGCCAGCTGAATTAGTTTATGGGACAACTCTTCGTCTACCCAACGACTTTTTCGCTCCAGAGACAAGCATCGAGCCCATTGATGATTTCGTTGACAGATTACGGGTACAGATGCGTTCACTGCGTTACCTCAAGCCTCGTAATGCTTCTGCTAGGCCTGTATTCCTTTTCAAGGATATGGACAGGGCAACTCATGTTTTTGTACGAAGAGGAGCATCAACACATTCTCTTGCTCAACCATATGATGGCCCATTTCGAATTCTTCATCGTTATGAAAAATTTTTCACACTCGACATTCATGGCCACAAAGACAACGTTGCTATTGAACGTCTGAAGCCATCTTTTTCATCGGATTTATCGATCAATGATCCTATGTTTCCTCCTACTATACCTGCCATTTCACAGCCAGCCTCAGCTCCTGCGGTTCCTCCTTCATCAATTATTACACGTTCTAAATCACGTACTTTACATGTTCGGTTTGCCAACCACAAGTCTAACCAGGGGGGTACTGTAGCGTGTTCCATGGAATGTTCCATGCACGCTCTCTTTTTCTGATTGTTGCACGTTCTGTGCAGCTTGCTGTTTATTGGCTAATTTAAATTGTTTCTTCGTTCTGTCATTTAAAAATAACAGAATTTCGGTTTAGAGTCAGTCAGACAGTATTGAGTTGAAAGACGGCACTCGTTTTGGAGACGATCCTTTTCACTTACATTTAAATATTGAATATCTGTTGTGTGTTATCTCAAGTGATTCATTTTAATTCCGTTAATGGTAAATTAGTGATTATTTTATTTTTATCATCTTTACAATAAACTTTATTGATATAACGATTTTCCGTCAAATACCAAACGTGAACCAGCCAGGACAACCGCCATACAGCCATAACGGGCTGGACCCTGTGGAGGCTGGTTGCAGGTGAGGGGGAGGTTGGAGTGGGGGATTTGGGAGAGGGTCGATTAGCAGCACCCAATGTTTCCAACCACCCAGGTACTGTATTATTACATATCTGGTCTGCTACTCAGAGAGGGGGACAGTTGCCCCCGATTGCAGTTGAAAGGTTTAGCCAAGGGGGGGTGATATTCCCCCTTGGGCCTTGATTGAAAAATTTGTAATGTTTTGAAAACGAATAGTGCTATAGACCCTATCAACAGTCATACCCCCTTCAGAAAATCCTGGCTCACCCTATCGACAGTAATGCCAAGGAGCAAGCTTCATCTACCAATTACATAGTAGAGAGCATGCACGGATCCAGGGTTGGGTTTTTGGGGTTACAACCCCCTATGTGTGAGCTTTAGCTCAACCCCCCCCCCCCCCTTGCCAAAAATCCTGGATTCGCTACTGGTAGAGAGGGTTCTTTCACCTGCAAACTCTAGAATCACAAGTTGGAAATTTGAGTGAAAACTGAGTAAAAGATATTGCCGTGTAAACGCCCAACAAAATGTACATTTTGTTTTCCGTTTTGTATGACCAACAAAACGTACGTCAAGTCACAGCATGTAAACCGGCCTTTATGGTTAATTGTAATCATATTATGGTCATAGGTCAGTGGAAGGTTAAGGGTACAAATTTGGGCAGGGTAGGTGGTGACCTTTTTAATCCTTGTAAGGTCGATGGTCTTGGGTTCCCTGAATTGGTCAGTGGTAAGGAGACCTTTCACCTGTGTCATCACATGTTTCATCATCGCTGTTGATACATGGCAGGTTCTCCTTAACCCTAGATTACTAACGCTTGCTTTGGAGTTACATGGTTACTAAATGGTAGTCTGAGAGACTACCAAATTCAATCTTTTATTAAAATTACAAGATAGGTCTATTACATTGATACATGTTTGCAGAATTAATATTAACAACAATTTTAGTGATTTTCCCATTCCAAACATCTTTTTCCTTCATGGTCACAACACATAGGCCACAAACATCATTTGCATGAATACCTGTGAATAAGCTAAATTTTTGATGGGCAAAATGCGCATATTCTTGCTTTTCTACTTGCTGATGCTCAAATGCATGGATATGGTGCAAATTCCCCTAAAATTTTCCTTAGTGACATATTCAATGGTCAGGATAAACTCTCACCATTCCTAAGCATTTTCTTAACCACAGCTTCATGATTTCAAAACGTTATTCTTTGGCAAAGTGTCTTCTCCTGCCAGGCTTTTCATTATTAATAAATTGTAACAGTGTATCACATAGCCCATTCATCATTATAGCCTTGTCCCGCCTATGGCAGGGTCGGGTCTGCAGGTTTTAACCGTCCACTACTGCACAACCCACCAAGTCCCTTCCACCTGACACTATTGTCCACGTCCCTAACCTGAGATTAGTCCCTTAGCATGATGAGACTGCTTTGACTTGGGGCTGACCCCAGCCAGGGGTACATACCCAGAAGGAATATTGGTCAGGCTGTCTGTGGGGGGATGCCAGCCTATTCCATGTAATTACCCAAAATAAACTTGTAATATTCAGTTACCATATTATCTCAAGTATAATATGCACCCGCACATAATGACCTTCATAGTTGAAGGGCCATAAAACGTCAACAAAATAAATTTAAACATGATGTTGGACCATGGTTCCCATTGTTGGGCATATGCCTCAGACGTGGGGGAATTTGACTTTTTAATGGGGTAATTCCAACATGACTTATTACAGTGAATGTTGTACATTTCTTGTGATTATGGGGTCTCATACAGTACATTAATAGATTGTTAGGGTAAAAAATGTAAAACTTAAGACATAAAGTAGGTGACATAAGATGCATAGGTGGCATTCGTTAGGGCATGGCACTTTTTAGGCCCTATGCTTAGTCTATATGTCCCACAACATGTATTTCCTTCATGTTTGCAACAAGTTTTAATGAAAGGGTAAATTATCTTCCTGTTTCTATCCATGACGTTTGATATTTCTTTTTAAGAAAAATACTTGAAATAGGTTGAAAAAATAAGTTTAGATCAATCGTCTCCACTTGATAATAACGATTAAGGACACAAGTTAGCAACACGTGCATGTGTCACATTTTAATGCCACATTATTTTAGACGTTTCTGGTTTTTCATATTGGGGATTTTGTGATTATTCATAACGTGGGCATTCCTAGACGAAGGTAGAAGAAGTAAAAATCCTACTGATGCTTTCTTGTCGTCTTTTGACACCATGAGAGCAAGAAAATCAAAAATAGGTTGAGTTTCTAAATTACTCCAGTCGAGTAACTCGCATTTTACTCAAGTAACCAGAGTAGAGTCAAGGTTACTGTAGATAAGGTTGGCCATTCAGAGTGATAGCCAATCAAATTTAGGTATGCCACTGACGTCACCATGGAACAATTTCTGGTAATATTCCATAGAAAGCGCATACTAATGATTAAGATTTAAACATTTAAAGGCAGGTTCAGTGGCAAGCACTACCAGCGAAAAGAGCGTGCATGCAACCAACAAAATAGTGACGTAGAGCACCGTCATCAAGACGAACTGCGTGAGGACTCGTTCAGTGGTAAGCGGCAGATAGGACGCGCACCAGTTGATTTTGACAATGTCCGCTAGGCAGCATAATGAGCGAACAATGGTGTCATGGCATAATGGGCGTTGTCTACAGTACAACCAACCAATCATAAGCACGCGGGAGCGCTGCTCTCTGAAAGCAGTTGACTACTAGTCAACTGCACTTTTCCTCCCATTCCTCAACTCCCTGCCTACATAATTACGTGCCGACGTCATCCGTTTCTGTGTTGCTTCGTCTGCTCACGTGGTATCTGCCGCTCTTGTGCGTGCCACTGAACCAGGCTTCAGGCAAGCAAAAGTATTTTATAAACAATAAAACCAAATCAGTACACAATTAAGAATAAACGGAGTCCTGTCTGATAGGAAGGTCCAAATCAAGTTGTAAGAGAAGTTTTACTGGGCAGTGGTTAGACCAGCTATGCCAGACTGAGCTATGCTATACTGTGTGGATCAGTGTTTGTCAGTGAAGAAGAGCGACGTCAATGGAATGCTGTGGTACATGTTGGGGTGTCAAGAGCTGATAGAATTAGGGACGAGTATATTAGAGGTAGCCTGGAGGTGGGGGACATTGCTAAAAAAGGAGAATAGGTTGAGGTGTTATGGACTCATAATGAGAAGACGGGAGGAGGAGGAGGAGCTCGTTAGGTCCATTGCAAGAATGCAGGTGGTCAGAAGCACCTGGGGCAGGGGGAGACTGAATTAGTCATGGAAGTAAGTGGTGTGGACAAGGACGCGATGGGGAATAGACGGCAGTGGAGGGCTAGAACCCAGAGACCCGATGATGATTATGATGATGATTATAATGACTATTCATTTATTCACTAGTAAATCATTGTGGAGTCAAATTCTTGTATATTTCTGAATCTACTTATGATCATTTTTTGTTTTCTTTTCTTATTTAAAATAATTAGAAAAACGATCACCTTTACCAAATAATGGTAACTAATTTGCATATTTGGGATGAAGATGAATGCACCATGGGATAGGTAACCCACAACTTACTATTCATTGGATTCATCAAAATTGACATATCTAAACTTGGTTACGAAAAGAAAAGGGGGGGCGCCTTATAATCATCACCTTGTATACCATGTGATCAAATTTGACCCGGACTGGGGCATTTAAACCCCCCCTAGTAAACTAAATGGGTAATTTTTTTTCTCTAAGTTAGTACAACCTTGACATTCGTATGAAGTTTGAGCAGGATTCGTCAATTAGTGTGTGTTTGGCAGCCATTTGTTTATGGTGCAAAAAGTTTGTCTGGCTATTTTTTTACAATGGAACAAAACTGAAAAAAGAGTTTGAATTTTCATTCAATCATCCTAATTCAATCATCTGTAATTCCATTGGAAACACAAAATTTCAAGCAATCATCCTAAAATCACAGCTCAACCACCATATTTGCCAGATTTGGCCCCCTGTGACTTTTTCCTATTTCCAAAATTCAAATATCCTCTCTGGGGAACACGCCATGAGTCGATTGAGGCCATGAAAAAAAAATCGCCAAAGGAACTAAAGGTCCTCCCGGCGGAGGCCTATAAAAAGTGTATGGATAATTGAATTAACCATTGGCATGCTTGTATTGGCTCAAAAGGAGTCTATTTTGAGGGCAATAATAAAGATTTGTATTAAAATACATAAAAACGTTGCTTTTAATAACCAGTCCGGGTAAAATTTGATCAGATGGTATATATAGAAGATTTGCATGTGGGCTACAACTTCGGGTGGAACAACTATCGTGCATTGTTATCTCCTCCATTTCCCCTCTATATTAGGGTTACCATATGTTCCACTACACGGGGACGTGTCCCAGTGTCTCTGTCCAGCAGTCATTTGTCATGGGCAGGGCCTGTCCATCCCTAAATTGAAAGTGCAAGAAATGCAGGTGGCTACCCTCTCAAACTTAAGAGTAACACAAAACTTTTAATGCTTTGATGTTTCAGGAAAGAATCCTGTCTCAGTGGCACAGCAGATAGTGTGCTCAGTAACTATATCAGTGGTTCTAGGTTCAATACTGGACTGAGGTGGATTGGCTTCTTTCAGGTGGGAGAGAGGCCCTGAGGCCTTCCTTTGGATGAGAAGTAAAATCCAGGCCCTGTGTGGTGTATGATTGCATTGGCACATAAAAGAACCTATGCAATGAGTAGATGAGGGCAAAATTTCCAGCTGTAGGAGCTCGCGAACAATGCCTCAACGAACAGTAGACCACACAATAAATAAGCATAGGGGTTGCAACTTTGTTTGGCAACTGGCTGTGGAGAAACACTGTCCAATATATCACCCTTCTGCCCCTTTAGAGGGGCAAGATGGGCCATAGGTGGGAAAATGGTTGAGTTGATTTTGCTTTGATGCTTCAGAAAAGAAAGTTGAGGGCTAGAACCCGCAGACCCGTCCTTGCCACAGGCGGGATAAGGGTATGATGATGATATAGTAAGTACCAAGTGTTGAAGGTGTACAACCTGCTTTAAAGTTTATGTTGAATTGTAAGTGTCCCATTCTAATAAAATGTCACAGTTTAGTGTTCCCTGACTTCAAAAAGATTGAGAACCACTGCCCTAGAGCAGTGGTGGCGAACCTTTTGTTTGAAGATGGGTCACAATAACACGAAAAAAGAACCAAAAAGTTGTCCATGGGTCAGGCGGAAGCACTATTTAATTTTATGAATAAAAAATTATTATTAATAATGAATTAATTAGTTTATTAAAGTAGCAAATAGAGAACATCATCATAATACTCATATCCCACCTGTGGCAGGGTCGGGTCTGCGGGATCTAGCCCGGCAGGTTCCCGTCCACTCCCCACACACTATGAGCCGATAAACTAGATATGATTCACTTTTGGGTCACTTAAAATTGCACGGTGGGTCACAGGTTCGCCACCACTGCTCTAGAGTCATGACTAGAGCAATTCTAAAAAGTGAAAAACTTGTTTAGGAATGCAAGGCTTTTGTGGTACATCATTTAGGAACTCTTTTGGAGTAACTCTAGGTTGTCTACCAAAAATGCCAAATAATAGTGATGATCCCCAACAACTATTCACTGATATGATTTATGGTAATTGTAATTGGTATCAACTATGTTATTGTAATTAGAAGTGCATCAGAATTTCTTATTTTCCTCTCATTCCTCATTAGGTGAACAGCACACATGTTTTAAGGGCAAAAATTGAAAAATTGGATTAAATGTAAGGTTTATATTATCTGATGACTAAAGTATATGGCTACAGTATTTTTTCTAAGTAATTTTACAATTAACATTATCCAGCAAAACTTGTTTAGTTTACACGTAGGGTAATTTACAGCACAACTACAAACTTCTCTATACCTACCTCCTCATCTCCCACAAGCAGCCTCCTAAGGGTTCAGTGGGTTATGGCTGCTTGGCTTAGTCCCCAACCCGTTCTCTAAGAAATACTAAAAAAAATTAAAAATTCAGTTTTCTCAAAACACAAAATTTGCACTTACAACACTTGGGATCACGTCAATTTGGTGCATGGCAATTTGGCGTACGACAATTTGGCGTACGACAATTTGGCGTATGGAAAATTTGGCGTATGACAATTTGGCGTACATACAAATTTGGCGTACATACCGATCTCTTGGGTGCACACATTTGTTCAAAATTGCAACTGTCATAACCAGTGACAGATCCAGGATTTTCGTCGGGGGGGGGAGGGGTTAGCTAATACAGGGGGGGGGTTGAGCTAAACCTCACATATTATGCAAATATAAGTTTATATGTGCATGGGAGGGGTTGCAACCACAAAAACCCCATCCTAGATCCACGCGTGGGCATAACAGTCATTGCAACGGTCCCATATAACACAGTTGGGTTTGTTTGTGTTTTAGGGTCCATCGACTTCAAAGGTCATTGGGGCCCTATAACACAATTATGGTAGGCATTCATTGTTCTAGGTAGGCATACCTTGCAATGACTGTTGTTATAACTGTTGAAATATGTTGTTATGACCGTTGCAATTTTGAACAAATTTGGGCACCCAAGAGATCGGTATGTACGTCAAATTGACGTACGCCAAATTTGTATGTACGCCAAATTGTCATACGCCAAATTATATATGCGCCAAATTGTCATATGCCAAATTGACTATGCCAAATTGCCATACGCCAAATTGTCATGCGCCAAATTGACGTAGACCCACAACACTTGGGTGGTTGGCCATTGATATTTCCTTAACGCTTTTCTGATATAGCAATCTGTATGGGAAAGGAGTGTAAGAGTACACACCTAGAATATTATGAAGTGGATCTCCTCAACTAACAAAGTTACAGACTTCAAAATTTTATTATACATTCTTTATTTCTCTATGAAACATTAGATTAAGTTTCAATAATTTGTGAAAAGGCATACATAAATGAAATACAAAGAAATGGTATTTGCATACTCTTGGCCTACCAGGAGGGTAAGAGTATGCAAGTAGAGTGGTTAAGGGAATACAATAACGGTAGTGATAAACTAATGCCCCACTACCTTCATAAGCAGGAAATCCTCATGCCACCACTCCTTACAGATGCCACATTGAATCCAGTTTTCAGAATATGAACATCCACATCCTGGGCAAATAATTGAATCATTATTTGTGGAAAGGTTTGATCAGGTGGAACTTGTGGATGAGGCTTGGGCATGCTTTCCAAATTTCAGTTGGCAATGCATATCAGACTTCTTTTTTTGCAGACTTCATTCTTTTTGCACTTGCTCTTTCTACCTTTCCCTTCCCTAATTTCTTTTTTTTTCTTCTAAGAAAGCTTTGAAAGGTGTAGACGTTATGATTTCTGATCTCTCTGAGCGGCGAGTTGCGTTGGACACACCAGTTCTCGTCTGATCACTGAAGTTAAGCAACGCAAGCCCAGTTAGTACTGACATGGGTGGTCGCTCGGGAAAGCTGGGTACTGCTAATACCCAATAATCGTCGCATTAGTGTAGTGTCTGTGCAGTATGTGCATTAGAACTATACAGTGGACGGGTCTCTTATGACCTCGTAGTTGACGGGACCTTAAACTCCAACAAACGAACTGATCTCTGCTTGCATGCTGCTGATCTGATGCTTGCATACTCTTGGCCTCATCAGTGGTGTTTTGCAGCATAGACAGAGAAGGGCAACCACTACATTTTGTTGCACATGAAATGTACTTTATTATGTTATAGGTATATACAATAGTTTGGCATATTATATTCTCAGTACACCCAAAGTTATACAATGTAAAAATACAGTAGAACTCCAATTTTCTGAACTCCCACTATCCGAATCGCTTTCAGAATTTCAGAAAAAAAATTGAGGGAACGTACTGCAATTTGCAAAATAATGCACAACTTGGGACCCCAAAAACGGATACTGGCAGTCAAATAGCTTACTTTGACCGAAATGTTCAACAAGCAATGACTTTCATTTACAGTGTATTGGGAATCATTGTATTGGGGATCCGGAACGTTCGCCCCCCGGAGCTTTTGCCCCCACACATTTCGCCCCTAAGACGTTTCGCTCCCGAACATTTCGCCCCTCGGATGTTTCGCCCCTGGAAAGCAAATGGCCGTTTTTTTGTTATTCCGTTTTAGGTAAGGTAAAAATCAAGGGCTAGTGCCGACTGACTCTTGAGTCAATGTCAGCCCTTGATTTTTACCTTATTTTGGCCGGTTTCTTTTTGTCAGCATTGTTCGTTCGGACCTTTTTCTGAGTGTTTCAAGGAATAGGTAAGGTGAAAATTCAGCAATTTTGGCAAGAATGCTACGCATTGTGGAGGACATCAGCGATAGAAATTTAATAGACTTTCTGAAAGGCATAGCCTAAATATCTGGAAATTCACTTTACCATCTAATAAAAAAATGATATTAATTTAAAAAAACCACTATTGCCCTACAATCGATGTGTTTTCGGCTATATCTTTGCCGACTCTGTTTTTAAAATTCGGACATAAGGTAGCGACAAGCGCATGCGCCAAATTTTACATTGGTAGTTTTAAGCATCGACGCTGCCGCTATTTTTTTAAGTACAATTTAGCAGACGAACATCACTTAAAAAAGACTTTGACGACGTAAATTTTACGTTTTAAGTTTGTGTTTACATCGTTTACCGGCCAGTTACCTTCCCAGGGGCGAAACATCCGAGGGGCAAAATGTTCGGGGGCGAAACGTCCAAGGGGCGAAATGTGTGGGGGCGAAAGCTCCGGGGGCGGAAAGTACCCAGGGGCGAAATGTCTGGGGCGAAATGTTGGGAGCGAAACGTCGGGGGCAAAATGTCGGGGGCGAAACTTCTGTAAACCATAAAATTAAATACCATCCATATGAAGCTTTAGCAATGAAAATAATTTGGAAACATGCTGTAAAAATTCTATATTACCCAAGAAGACAAGACATCATCATCACCATACCCTTATCCCAACTATGATAGGGTCAGATCTGCAGGGTCTAGTCCTCCACTCTTGCCTATCTCCCACCAGGTCCCCATCCACCCCAGACACTACCATATCCTTATGGACATCCTGCTCCCATTTCTGCCTTAGTAACCAATGTTTCTGACCAGCCAACCATGTTGGTGCTAACTTGGGTTGCATTGCTTAACCAGAAATAAAATATGCTAATTACTTAGGAGACCTGCCATCTTCCCTGGATAGGGAAAGAAAACATCAGAGAACAGGTACTCAAAGGTTGGTTAAGATTGGAGAAAGTGGTACATGTGTAGACACAATTTTGTAGGTCTGGTGTTTGCCTAGACCCCAACTTGTGAACGGAAGGTTAATATGTAATAGTGTTGTCTTTTCATTTAATTAATTAGAAGCTCTTTTTATTTAAAAAATACCGTAATTATTCTAATAAACGGCGCCCTCCAATAACCGGCGCACCTTTCAGCTAAAAAAAAAATAATAAACGGCGCCCTCTAGTAAACGGCACGCCATTTATTTCAAAACTGTCTGGAAGTGATCATGCAAGTTAACTTGAATTTTTTTAATGATTAGCCCTTTAATGCTACACAGTGGTACTGGTATCATCATCATCACACCCTTATCCAGCCTGTTGCAGGGTTGGGTCCGTGGGTCCATTGAACATGTTAAGACTGGGAACACCCCAGCCAGGCGTCTGGAACCTGCAGGAATATTGGCTGGTTGTCTGTGTGGGGATGCCAGCCTACCACACTTTTCCAACACCACATTTTACAACCAAAATATAAATTTTTGCAGGTAAATTAATGCTTTGTCAGTTTTAATATTGCATGGTGTCTGACCTATTGCACAACAACAATACTGCAATAAGGAATCAGGCTTATGCCTGAACAGAGGTACTGGTGCACCCCAGGGTTTTTCTTCCTCCTCTCTGTTCTGTTGGTGACCCGGGTGCAATGCGATTCACAGTATTTTCACATGATAGGTTGAACTTCCTAATATGTCACAGTCGTGTAAACTAAGCTTTAGTGCAGATATTGTTGAAAGAAAAGTTTCAAATTGTTGGCAATTTCTGCAGTTGAGAATGATAGTAATCGTCCTGGGGCTAAACCTCTAGAGTTATCTGAATCTAGGGTAAGGATTAAATTTTAAATGAACCATTGATTATTTTTCTTAATTTCATTTTGCCCATAAATTCATATGCTAGAGTGGCATCAGCAAAAATCAAAATTAATGAAATCAACTTGTTCCCATTTATAAATTGAAAAAAAAATAATAAACGGCGCCCTCCAATAAACGGCGCAACAAAAAGGCCTTTGAAAAAAATAAACGGCGCGCCGTTTATTTGAATAATTATGGTAGTTTTTTCAACATACTAACAGTAATAATTTAAATTAGACCCTTTTTTCGGAAAAACTCCCGTTTTCCGAATTTTTGATTATTCGAATGGGGTCCGGTCCCAATTGATTCGGATAATTGGAGTTCTACTGTAACACAGAAAAGTAAGAAAAGTATATGTTACCTAGTAGTTTGTAATCAAATAGGAGCAGATTGATGAAAATATGGTGTCTTCTTCTACTGTTATACACACACTATAGCATCACAAAAGAAGTCTTTTTCATTGCTGCCAACATCATGAAATTTCTCTGTGTACTCTTAGCTGCATGCATACTCTTATCCGCCTTTCCCCTACTTTTGTTTCATACTCACTAGGTGGTACAAAATGAATGTAAACAGATAATTGCAATGCTACCAAATGATAGCTGAACCATTCCTTTTGGTTTCATTTGTCCCAACTAATTGCAAAACCTGTATTGATGTTGTTGCTATTTTATGCACAATGTTGTAAGCAAACATTATTATACCCACCTCGGTGGGCACAGTAAGTACCTCTCTCAGTAACTGCATAAGTATTTCTAGGTACGATACTGGACCAAGGTGGGTTGGTTTCCTTTAGGCCAGAGAGAGGCTGCGAGTGCGACTTCTTTTGGATCAGAAGTAAAGCAGGTCCTGTGTGATATATGATGTCATTTGCATGTAAAAGAACCCTCTCTACTATGCAGTGAGTAGATGAAGAAAAATTTCCAGGTGTAGGAGCTCAACAACTGGCAGTCCAATATATTGCCCATGTGCCCATTTAGAGGTTCAAGATGGGCACCTGACGCTGCCATAGGTAGGAAAAGGATTAGCAGTTGCTGATTGGTTTGGCTTTATATGCACTAGGTTACCATGTATATGTGCATGCTGCATGCCAATAAAATTGTTCTGCATGCCATAGGTTCGCCACCCCTAACCTAAACGTTGCTCTTTACGTGTGGTAAGCACACTCTGGATACAAAATAGTTGCTCTAAATTAAAATGGATCTCACAGAAGCTGTATGCATTTGTGCCATAAAAGACAAAAACAATCAACTAAACAGCCACCAGTGCATGACAGCTTGCATGAACTGAATGATTAATCTTTACTAGCAACAGCTCCATTGCTGTGAAAGTAGACCTAGCTGTAATTTGTAGTTGCCTTAAAAGATTGTCCAGTATGTGGGTTTTAATAGATTGTAGAAAATAATGTTTTCCATTTCAGTGCATGGTTGGCCAAAAGCACCACTCCCATTTCTTGGGTATTAAAAATATCATAAGTGCCAGGACCTTCACATCTGGGCCCAAAAAACTACCGTAAGTGGCATTTGTTTTAAAATTTATTAAAATCACTGTTTTCTTTTTACTTTAAATCAGTTTAAATATTTCGTGGCTTACTTTGATTAAAATAAGTTTTACAGTTTCAAAAAGAACAATAAATAAGCAAATACTGTAAAATATCACATAGTGCCCATGGATTATAGCCAAAACATAGGATCATTTAGTGTGGGCTATATGCGAGGGTGGACTACATATGAGTACAGACTATAAATGAAACTAAACGTGTTCAATGAAAACTGCTCCTCATTTTCTGAACATTTTATTGCACTTAACTACATGACTTTATGCGATAATGCAATATAAAATCTTTCACATTTCAATTCAAATTCATTTGATCCCATTGCCCCTACAAGTTGTGTCACTGGCTACAGTAGGAATTTTAAAGTGTGGACTATACATGAGTGCAGACTATATTTGAAACATACACATTGCTAATGCAGACTTTATGTGAGATTTTACAGTAAGACGTTTTTCTTATTTCTTGTAAAAGGTTGTCTGAGTGGTACTCAGCATGCCTAATGATATTAAATGCACAGAAAATAAATTTTATAGTCTTTTCCCCTAATAATCTCCTTCTTCCTCAGGAGTTCTCACAGCCCTTCTGGGTACTTGATGTGCTTTTTGACCCTTTTCTTTGGTTTCATAACCAACACAATATCCTTCTTAAAAAACTCAATTCCTTATTTTTTGTTTTGTTGTTTCAAACCTTAGGCACGTTTTGGCAATTGCCCAAGTCAATTTTGGTCACATTGTTTTAGAAACAACGTGTTTTGGTGGCGCATTAACCGATTTGGTCAACTTTGGTCAGGTCAAAGGGTGACCAGCATAACCCAAAATAAAAGCGTGGTCTGTGTTTGGTGAAGGAAAATGCTCCAACCAGTTGTAGCAGATGATGGAAGGTACTGATAATCAGTTTAAATTATAGAAATCGTTTAGTGAATTCGTATTTTTTTAGTTTAGTGAATTCGTTTTTTTAAGTTTAGTGAATTCGTTTTTTTAAGTTTAGTGAATTCGTATTTTTTAGTTTAGTGGATTCGTATTTTTTAGTTTAGTGGATTTTTTATTTCATGGAATTGGTTTTTTTTATTGCAGTGGATTCAATTTTAACCTTCTGTCCACAAGGTGGGGTCTCAGCAAACCCCAGACCTACAGAATTGTGTCTACACATGTACCACCTTCTCCAATCTTAACCAACCTTTGAATACCTATTCTCTGATGTTTTCTTTACCTATCTAGGGAAGTTGGCAGGTCTCCTAAGTAATTAGCATCTTTTATTTCTGGTTAAGCAATGCAACCCAAGTTAGTACCAACATGGCTGGCTGGCCAGAAACACTGGTTACTAAGGCAGAAATGGGAGCAGGATGTCCATAAGGATATGGTAGTTTCTGGGGTGGATGGGGACCTGGTGGGAGATAGGCAAGAGTGGAGGACTAGACCCTGCAGATCTGACCCTGTCATAGGTGGGATAATTGTATGGTGATGATGATGTCTTGTCTTCTTGGGCAATATAGAAATTTTACAGCATGTTTCCAAGTTATTTTCATTGCTAAAGCTTTATATGGTATTTAATTTAATATCCATAATAATGCCCTTAATCTGAATATTTAAGACTTGAAAATCAAAAAGTCTTTTTGGGGTTATCACAGACCCCCCCACCTTGTAGTGTATACCAGAAATCGTCACCTTGTGGACGGAAGGTTAAGTGAATTCATTTTCTTAGGTTCCATGAAACCCTTTTTGCAGGTCCCAAAATGTCTGACCAAAGCATTTTAGCAATCCACTTTGGACAGTTCTTTTGGTCAGATCTGATGAAATTTGGTAATAAAGCAACGCTAGGCTCCAAATGAAACTGTATGAAATATTAGAGCTCAATGTGCTTTAGTTCAGAAGTTACAGCCTATGTTCAATGGGCTATCATGTCATTAATGTGTGCATGCCACAAAAAAGACCAACTTTGACCCCTTGTCAAGTTAGTTCTAGTTGCCAGACACTATGAAATTTTGCATACTATGTTAAAGTTTGGCACAGGATGTAGTAGCATGATCAAAAAAGTAATACAGTAGAACTCCAATTTTCCGAACTCCTATCATCCGAATCGCACAATTATCCGAATCGCTTTCAGAATTTCAGAAAAAAAAATTACAAGGAAACGTACTGCAATTTTCAAAACAATGCGCGACTTGGCTGCCTGAAAACGGATCCTGACAGTCAAACAGCTTACTTTGACTGAGATGTTCAGCAAGCAATGACTTTCATTTACAGTATGGTACAAGTACATACTGTACTAATGTACAGCCCTTTTAAGTACGCTTAATATGTAAAAGTGTTGTCTTTTCATTTAATTAGTTAAAAGCTCTTTTTATTTAAAAATAAGTTTTTTCTCCCATTTAGACCCTTTTTTTGGAAAAAATCCAATTATCCGAATGGGGTCCGGTCCCAATTCATTCGGATAATTGGAGTTCTACTGTACTATTGGCCATTCAGCTATCTATCCAAGCCAAAGTAACCACCAAATTTTGTCATTATTTGACCCAAGTGGCTCAGCAGCAAAACATCTATATGTCTTGATATTTTGCAACTATGCACAACGCCAACTATATTTATGTTGGTTGAAATAGCAACTTTATTGTATTTATATATTCAGAGATGTTCTACATGAAAGTTACTGAAAACCATTTTGCATGGAAATTTAGCCAACTTTCAGGCCAAAATATCTCAAAATTCATCGTTTCCAATTTGGTTTTCAATGGTACCATTGGAAAGAGCTGGTTTTTTCATCAAGAAAAATGTTTATTTACATTGGGATCTAAGTTCCTAGGACATACACTTTGCTGTGGTATCCAACGGATCAAATCATGATTTATCATGTACTTCTATGACAACTGACAATGACAATGGTTAGGGGCCTATGAAAAGCTGTAGCAGTACCAGGGTTAACATATGGAAACGAGGTCCTATGCATTAGTAAAAAGGTAATGGACTGTATGGAAATAGCCCAGAGAAGGTTAGGTAGGATGGCCTTAGGGGGAAATAGGTTTACAGCAGTGGAAGCAATACGGGGGGACATGGGGTGGTCTACATTTGAACAGAGGGAAATGATTAGTAAGTTGGTATACCTATGCAGGATATGGGGACTAGAGAAGGAAAATCCAGTATGGCAGGTAAATGCATGGGTAAACAACATGAGGGTATCTACTGTGCCAACTGGAAGAGGAGGGTAAACAGGATGTCGAAGAAGATAGACATAACACTGCACCCCAGGGAGGGCAAGGAGGGGGCAATAACGCTGTAAAAACTCGTACAGGACAAAGTGAAGGAATGGGGGTTAGGGCAGTGGCGACAGAGTATGAAGGGAAGGGCTGCAAAGAAAACGCTGAGGGTGTATGGGAACAAGCGTAACATAGAGAGGGAGGTAATCTACGACAATACGTGGGAGAGCTCAATTCTGTTTTGGGCAAGAGCTGGGTCACTGGAGACGAAACAGAGGATGGCAATGATCACAGGTGGAGGGCTGTGGATTGTGCAGGGATCAGGTGGAGGACGTCAGGCATGTGATACTGGTCTGCCCAGCACTGGATCACTGCAGAAGGGGTTGGGGAACCCCCACATTGGAAGAGGTTCTGGGGTGGAGCGGCTGGAATGGGTGCGAAAGGCAAAGGTGTTGCTGGGGTGCTGGTGGAGATCTGGGCATATGGGTCTAGCATGAAAAGATCTCACCAGCAAGGTATCCGTCACAAAGGATTACATATTCATATTCATACAAAATATAATGTAAACTAACTGGTGAAATACGAAATTTCATCGATTAGAACATTTCTGAGTGGAATTCAGGATTTGTGTGTGTTTTTTTATAAATAATTCTATTGTAACCAGAATTTTAATTGGTCAGGTTTAATTACATTAGGTTTCATCCAGTTACTTCATTATGTCAGGTGTATTTTCACCTACAAACGCTGCATGTAGGCATTTTGGAGCATGCAAGGGGCAAATGGATTAGTTTTTTTGCTAGGCCACATTGAGGTTGTTTTTCCCATTCATGGTCATCGCTTGCCTTGTATTGTCTAATGCATCGGGTGTTATTTTCTTTGTTGTATAATTCGTGTGCCTTTGGATATTGTGATTGGGTGAGACGTTATTGTTTATTTATGTGTATTTAGAGCAACAATTCATGGACGGTTTGCTGTGGTAGTTGGTGGGATGCGGTTTTGCAGTTTACTCATGCAGTTCCCATCGTGTTTTTGGAATTAACACGTGAACAGCCAAAAAACCGCGTGGTTATCGAGTTTACCGCATCCTGTTGTGGTGGCCACACAACCGCATGGTTAAGCAGCAGGCAGTGCATTGTCATTCATTCGTTGCAATGAAAGTTGAAAGCTGCTCACCCACTGACAGCCGTGGCAAACTGCTCGTGCATTGTTCACCTTGCTGACAATAAATACACATATAAATAACAAGCAGAATCCCTATTCAATTGTTTTACATTTCATTTAAAATTACTGATATTCAATTATTTGATTATATTGCCAGTCAGTTGTGCTGAGCACACAAGAACAGTTTCAGCTATTAAACAGTGACACCCCTCATTATTGGAGCCTTATCCAACATTTATTCTTAGCAGCATTCAGGTATGGGAACCATAAAGATAACCACATAAGGCTTGGAAACGTAGACTGACTCCACATTAGGCTTCAGAACCAGCAAGGTAACCAATTAACAGGTTTGGGAACCTGCAAAACACCCTTTAAGAGGCTTGGGAACCTGCTAGACACCTAAATAACATGCTTGGCAACCTGTGAAAAAAAGTGGCTCACCCATTGCCAGCTTTGCCTGGCTATTGGGCATTACCCCTAAGGCGATGTGTTTGCCAATCTTTTAGATTGGCAGTGGCTCAGTCACCATGGACCACATTGTTTGTTGGTGTTTAAGGTCCCGTCAACTACAAGGTCATTAGAGACCCGTCCACTGCGTAGTTCTAATGCATATCCTGCACAGACACTACACCAATGCGACGATCATTGGGTATTAGCAGTACCCAGCTTTCTCGAGCGACCACCCATGTCAGTAGTAACTGGGCTTGCGTTGCTTAACTTCAGTGATCAAACGAGAACTGGTGTGTCCAATGCAACTCGCCGCTCCATGGACCACAGCAAGGATTATACTAGCACTTTAAATCAACCTTCTATGAATTAGCAGTCTCATAGACAACATGCAGTGGCTTATATGCAATCCACATCATATGTCAATTAAGCTGTCATTTTCAGAGTCCTGTGGCTGCCCTAGGAACTTAGATCCCAATGTAAATAATCATTATTCTTGATGAAAAACTGCTCTTTGTAATGCCCCAACATTTGGTATCCGTTTTTGATTAGTTTCAAACCCTGAGCGTTTGCAATTTCGTGGCAGTAGTTACTGAACTGAAGAAAGTACAAATTGTGGGCTAGCTTTTAGGAGTAACTAAAGAATTATTTAAATCTTTTTAGGAAAGGTGAAATGCGTTTGTACACAGTGTCAGACTACTGACTCAAACTTCTATCATTGTATTCTGGACACTAAGACGGAGCTGATTAGCACATTACTTCAGCCAGAGCCTTTTGTTGAACCATTAGGGCTTCACCAAGTATCAGCGTGAACCTGGGCCACTTAACAATTCAGTCATTGGCGTAGCGTGGCGGGGTGCACCCTCCCCCCCGGCGGCAAAATTTCACAATAAATAATAATAACATCCTGAAATTTGAACTAAAAATCTGAACCATTTCTTTTCATATTTTTGTTGCACCTACAATTCGCACTTCAATTCAAAATAAACGTATGCTCGAAGCTCGCTCTCTCATAGTGTAGTAGGGGTATCAGGAATACTCTAGCTTGGGGACGTTTTTGTGAACGAGTCTCGCTCGACCCTTATTGTATTAGACCGTGGGACCCCGCAGGGCTCTGCAATCGGTCTTCTGCTTTATAATGTTGGCATTTCTGCCGTCGCCCAGAAACCGTCGGGATTACAACTATGGTTATACGCTGATGATTATAATTTTTTTTGGGAGCGGCGAGTTGCGTTGGACACACCAGTTCTCGTCTGATCACTGAAGTTAAGCAACGCAAGCCCAGTTAGTACTGACATGAGTGGTCGCTCGGGAAAGCTGGGTACTGCTAATACCCAATAATCGTCGCATTAGTGTAGTGTCTGTGCGGTATATGTATTAGAACTATACAGTGGACGGGTCTCTAATGACCTCGTAGTTGACGGGACCTTAAACTCAAACAACAACAACAATTATAATTTTGGCCAATCCTGTTGCATTCGCAACATCCCAAGTAGCCTACTATTCAATCTCTTCTAGCCAAAGTGACTGAATTGCACGTTTGGTTTGCCACAAGGAACATGAAACTCAACAGACACTAGATAGAGCTTTGTGTGTTCGTCTCCGACACAACTTTAACTCCTAAGCCATCCTCCATCGCTCTCCTAGGGGTCCAGCTTGATGGCTGACTAACCCTTGCAGGCCATATACATTCCATTGCGTCTCACCTTAACTCCTTTTTTTACCTGTTTGCCCGTCTCAAACCTGTCCTAACCCGGAATGAACTCTTAGTCTTGTTTAACCTTCCGTCAGGCGCATGTGATCTCTCAGGCCACAGCATTCAGATTTTCGTGCCTCTTGCTTAAACCACTCAATGGTTACACTACAGTTGCCTAGTAGCTTCATATAACTACATCACAAATACCTCCCAGTATTAGTTTTGGAATTAAAATAAACGTATTTTAAGTGACCCAGACGGGAATGATATCTAGTTTATTGTGTCATAGTGTGCGAGGTGGAAGGGGACCTGGCGGGCTAGAACCTGAAGACCCGACCCTGCCACAGGCGGGATAAGGGTATTATGATGATGTTCTCTATTTGCTGCTTTAATGAACTAATTTATTCATTATTAATCATAATTAATCATAGGTAACCGGCACCAGGAAAAAGTAGAGATGGGCCTAAACGATATTTAAAGAGCGATACAAAGCGGAGGGCTATTGATTACCATGAAGACAAGAGTATTTAACTTACAATTTTGAACGATAGGAAGCTAGTGGTGACGTTCTCTCAAGGAGCGAACTGGTGCAAAGGCGCAAGAGGCAAATTACTGGGGATCCACGTTTCAAATCGATGGGGAGGTAAACTCGGATGTGACCCAGAGAATCAATGGTGGATGGTTGGAGTGCAGACAGGCAAGTGGAGTCCTGTGTGAAAGGAGGGTCCCAATCAAGAAGAAAGGGAAGTTTGAAGAGGGGAGACATTAAGCCAGCTATGCTACATGGATCAGAGTGTTGGGCAGTGAGGAAAAGCCATGTGAATAGAATGCAAGTAACCGAGATGCGAATGCTGCGGTACATGAGTGGGTGTCGGGAGCTGATAGTTAGGAATGAGTATATTACAGGTAGTGTGTGGGTGGTGGGCATGAAGGAAAAAATGAGTGAGAGTAGATTGAGGTGGTATAGACACATAATGAGACGAGGAGGAGTGGAGCGCGTTAGGTCCATTACGGGAATGCAGGTTATTGGAAGCACCCGGGGCAGGGGAAGACCAAAACAGACGTAAGAGCAGGTTGTACGTAGGGATATGGTATTGTGTGGGGTGGACGGGGTCCTGATTGGAGATTGGCAGGAGTGGAGGGCTAGAACCCGCTGACCCGAGCCTGCCGCAGGCGGAATAAGGTTACGATGATGATAAATGCATTAGTTTCTTGGCACGCCAGCAGAAATAGGCTCGTTGCCCTTGACCTACCATAAGTGAAAAAATGATCAGTGATTATTCTATAACTTATAAATAATCGAACGATAACGACACCTGATATGAATTCCCAGCCTCCTTATTTAGGAATTTAAATCCTTTGCCCCCTCATTTCTTCAAATATTTTCTTCCTTAGCTCTTATCTTATTTTATTCGGTCCGAATCGTAGGTGCGACAAAAAAATGAAAAAAAAGGTTCAGATTTTTAGTTCAAGTTGCAAGATATTATTAGTTATTGTGAAGTCTTGCTGCCCGGGGCGAGCCGTCCTCATCATGCTATGCCACTGCCTGCCCTTCTATAGGTGAGAAAAGGATTAGTGATGATTCGATAACTTAGAAATAATCAAACGATAACGACACCTGATATCAATTCGGTTTGGGGGGAAACTTGAAATACTTAATAATTTATTGGGCTCTTTTTGTACTTCTCACGCACAAATAAATATTAACAGAGATGGAGAGAGAGAGAGGTGTATCGCACAATCACATCATTCATCAAAATTAATGACGGCATGCGACTGTAACGCAATTACACAGACATACCACACATACACACGCACAGAAAAAAAAATATCTTTTGTGTCATCAACAGGACACAAACGATCCCAGCCCAGTTAAGTAACACCCACTAGCACCACATATGGAATGACCATAACATAATAATAATAATACTAATAATGTGGAATTCACATTGTTTTTTTCATGTGTATGGTAATGATGATGATGCTATGGAAAACAATAGTTAAACACGTCAATCTAATCAAGTAATTTGGCCAGTAGTTGAGGAAGTTACCTTTTTTTTTGATATGCTGCTGACCATCGCACACTCCTTAAAAATGATACAACGCACTTGACCAGTTCTTCTTGACCATTACATTAACACAGCCTACCTGGCATACAAAATTAATATTATTATTATTATTAAATAAACATCATTCTGATGACGACCCTGCTTTGGAGGGGTGGGGAAGAAAGAAAAAAAAAACGTTGAGTAACACGTGACATTATGCAACAACAATGAAAAAAAAATTCTGCATTCACGCCCTATGATGCATTTTATGAACTGCCTGTTTGTTATGGATGGGCCTTGATTTTGCATATCACTGGAGGGAAAGAAGAACGACTGGGACAAGATACATTACACGAGAACAGGAAATATAAGTGCTAGGATAGACTAAGTGTTTATGGTCCAGTGGACAGCGATTTGAACAGACATGGGTAACTCTGTGAACAACGGACATTGTAGAAAGAGGGGGGAAAGGAGACAAAGGCCAATCTATCTACAAGTACACTGTGTGTGTAGGTGTGCGCGCGCTAAAATGTCGGGACGTTTGACAGGACATGTTATCAAACGATTATTAACAGCTAGGCTGATTTAGTACAAGGAGTACATACAAAAACTCAACTGATGTGATTAGTTTGACTGAAACGAGCTGTTATTTTCCTTTAAGAAACTTCTCATAAAGTATTTTCTATAGAAATGAGCAAAGAATGGGCCAAGGCAGAGAAGAAGTGAGAGATTTTAGGGATGGGTCACAGGGACAGTCAGCGACAGAACACGCTTATGAATGCAATTTCTGGGGAGGGGGGAAAATGACACTACATATATAATATTGATTGTATATAAAAAATAAAACCAGTTGTTTTGTACTCTATCGCGTAATAAGCAATGGACAAAATTAAACTGGAATTTCTCGTTACCAGACCTGACTATTGATGCTGCTTCGAATTCACATTGTCTAGTTCTAAGATTTAAACAAAAGGGCTTTAAAAAACGTTTGCAGTTCCAACACATGACACGACTGACAACTCCGCACAATTGTAATGCAGTGGTTCTTAACCTCGTCCCTGACTTTAACTAAATATTTTACAGGCTGTGACGGGCTCATTGCCAAGACCTAACACAAAACGTTGTTGTTAGGTCTCTCCTCGTTTGAAATTGCAGATGATTTGCTTGAAACGAAAACCAGAAAAAAAAATTTGGAAAATCTTAGTTCAGAAGAGCGACTTCTTGTCCTGCAATGTATCCTCTCCAGTGTCTGAATAACATGAACTAAAAATGCACCTCTAATCCAATCTTTGAATCAGGTCCAAAAAAAAACTATTTAAGGAAAGTATAAATTATTAAATATCAGACTTGTGTGGACACCACTGAGAGGAGCAGGGAGCACAGGTAGAGAACCACTGCATTAACAGCATGTCACCAGTCTTGGCTCAAAACAGATTTGAACATAAATCTCTAATAAAAGAGCATTCTCGTTTGTGCGAAATAATAAACTCTACAGAACTTTGGGAGGACTTCAGTCAGGCAGAAGGGAAAAAAATGTCACGTGGCGGCACACAATTTGGTGGGCAAGAACAAAATCCAAAAACCTTACAAAAAAGAAATGCAAATTCATCACAAATTAACATGTTTCAACTTCCAACTTGTGAAAAAGCGTCTTGATATTACAAAAGAACATGAAAACTGCTGAAAAAAAATTAATTATTGAAGTATTTAGTAGTCTTGTGCACATTGGACAAAAAAAACAGACGAGAACAAATACGATCGAAAGACAGTGTCTCCCTACACAAACGAAATAATGTAGCATTTTTCTTATCCTTCCTTGTACAAAAAAAACAAACCAAAAAAAATTTGGTGATGATGAATTATCTACATATGACTGCAGTTTATACAAGCACCTTGTAGTAAAGAAAACTGTAAGGTTATGAAATAGATGAACAAAAACTTCGAATTAAATTAGTTAATTAACTACACGGCGCTGTGATTTGACGTGCAGCTATTCACAAATCAAAAAAAGGAGAAAAAAAATGCAGAGAAGAGCTTTTGCGATCACAGATTAGCGACCAAGGCCCTTTGGGCACAAAACATGACAAGAGTCATTGGGACACAGAGCCAAAGTTTGTTATTCAAATTAATCACAGAATAGAAAATGCAAATATGTAACTTGGTGAGCACATCAAGAATGCAGACGACTCAAGAGTTTCACCTCCCGATGTTAGAAGATGTTCGTTGACGAGCATTCTTTGATCTCAAAATGTGTTGTTGTTGGCCTTCGTCTTCTTCCTCCTTTGTTTTGCCGAAAAGAAAAATTGATCCTATTGTGTTGCAGCAATTATTGTTGTAAGTTCGTCACTTAAACGTGTTCTGGCAGCAACAAAAAAAGCTTTCTTTTTTGTTTTATTCGTTGCACTTCTCAGTCAATTCTGCCCATCGCGCTTCAAAATAGGCTCTCATATTATGGCCAGCTTTTCCCACAGGAGAGTCATCTTCGTTGAACGTCTCGCAGTTGTCAAACATCAAGCGCACATTACCCACAAAATCACCCCTGCTCTTATAGGCACCATTTTCCAGCTTGTGATGAATGGTGCTCAAGTCCATGGGCTTTTTGATGATTTTGCGATAGGACGGGAATTGCTTGGTGTTTACAGGCAACAAAAATGGCCACGCATCTTCGTGAGTTTCCAATTCTGCCAATACGATTCTATAAATGCCAAAAGTGAGTAAGCTTCAGATGGTTTTAGGAAGGTTCACCGCAACAACCCTCCCCGAAGAAAATAACAAAGATATTAACCTGCAAGGACCAACATCCTTATTTAAACTGCTCTTGTTCCTTTCTTTCGGCTTTTCAGATCGTGGAGTCTTTTCTCCTTTCCTGGGGCTATCGTCCGATTCTGAAGAGCCATCTTTGACTTCTTTACTTTTTTTATTTTTCCCCCTTCCTTTGGAAGTCTAGAAATGGAAATTAATGAAGTTAATATTAAAAATTCAGGTGTCATAATTGCATTTTCACTGATCGCTAGGTTCTTACCTTGCAGCTACAACGAGGGCACAACCACCGTCCTTTAGGAACCCTGAAAGACCAAAAAAAATATTCAGGCACATTAAACTAAAACTTCACACTGAATGCAAACTGGCGATAATATTTTGGGACATGGGCGTCAGCAGACGCGGCAAACAGGTCGCCCCCCCCCCTCCCGCCAGAATCTAAATAAAATGCCTTCTGGTACACAGGATGTTCTGATTTCTGGAACGTTGCTCTCCAGAAACACTGTCTCCAAACTTTGTCCCTTGAGATGGAAAGAATGTGCTATGATTCCTGAAGCCCTGTTGCAATCCTTCTCCCTGGAAAATATGTTTCGGACGCCCATGTCCTGGGTGATGCTTAAAGGGATCGAAAAGTATTGCAATGGATCCTGGCTGCGATGGTATTCAGAGACAAACCTGACTAATGGTGGTTCTATACACTCTGTATGATATGCTCTGTAACAGGAGTCACAAGAACAAATCGTCCTGCCTTTTTTGCCACAATATAAACATACTCTGTCACCTGTGGACTGTAGAAGAATATTTAGTTTTAGTGTTAAATCTACAAAGGTTCGACTAATTTCTGAACTATGAATTTTGATATTACCTTATTGAGGCACTCATAGCAAAACCAATCGCCATCAGGAATGGTCTCGATTTTAGGTTTAAAGCAATAAGTGTGATATCCTTTATCACAACCGTCACATAACAATAGCATAGCCTCATTATCTCCACTATTACAAAACTGACAACTCTGGAAAAAAAACAAGAGATTAGTAAGTTGCCATTGTATCTCCCGCAAGTAAGGCATTTCTAATATCTTAACATCATACCGCTTTCATTATGGAACGTTCCCAAGCAATGCAACTTTCCAAAAAATTAAGGCACACAGCAAGCTGAGAAGAGGTTCTAGATTTCTGCACTGCAGCTCTCCACCTCAGCAGACCTTCAGGAATGTCTTCAACTAATGGAGAATAAAGTGGCTCTCCTTCCATATCGACGTCCTTTTCTTCAGTCGTTTGTTGAGGAATGCCAGCGTTATTACCCACACTTGTTGTACCCGGTACAGCAGTCAGTTTCACTTGACCGGAACTGTTAACATTCATAAATAAATTCACTTTGTACTAAACATAGCTGAAAACAACTAATTGTATGCAAAGTGGCGGATCAAGCACAACAGACTCCCAAGTGCACCCTGATTTAGAGACTCCCACGGGCGTCAAGAGGGCAGCAAGAATTGTGCTACATCGCTTCTCTCGTAGACTGTGTCAGGCATGATGAGAGAACTAGGGTGGGACTCTAGAACATAGGCGAGTATCAGACAGCATTAAGCTTTTTAACGCTTATCCCTTGCAGAGTAGAGGGGGGAGAAATGGTCACCCATTCAAACTGAAGATCAAGGCACAGACACACTCATATTACTGGTCTTTTTTTCGAACGGTCATTCGGCAATGGAATGCTCTTGGTGACGATAATGTGAGGGACTTTCTGAAAGAAGGTGTAATTATAGCAGGTGGGGAAAGGATGGGAGAATAGATGCTATGCTTCAGGTTCCTTCGGGTTTTCAATGAAATAGAAATTAGAAATGAGTTATTCTCTCTACTGCCAATTTGGCCTATCAGGACTGCTTGTAGTGTATTCAATTAGAATTAGAATTCTGGGACTACCTCCAAGCGCACCCTTACTCAAGGTCTGCCCTGAACGCATCCTAATTTTTAGATGTCCAAGCGCTTCTATGCTACTACAAGCCAAAACAATCATTTTATCAACCTGTAGCCAAGAGGAGGTTTAATGTATCGCCTCTCAATGTTCTCCTCCAAATCCAGTAGCCTGGTTTTAGCCAACAAGAAAGCACACTGCCACACTTTAGTGGAATTCTCTCTTTCATCAAGAGGTTGCTCACTGAGCAAGCAGAATTGTACATTGTCGTCTTCAGTGACTTTGGAAGGCAGTTTCCAATGCTGAAAGGATACAAGTGGGTTTTAATCACATTCTTCATCCAATCAAAAATGATCTAACATTCCACAACATACCTTCATCTGCATACTTGCACTAGCAACTTTTTCTTCTAAGTTTTCAACTTGATCCAGAATAGCCACATCAGCTCGCAAGGCAATTTCTCTGTTCCA
Source organism: Trigoniulus corallinus (assembly GCA_013389805.1). NCBI lineage: Eukaryota > Metazoa > Arthropoda > Diplopoda > Spirobolida > Trigoniulidae > Trigoniulus > Trigoniulus corallinus. Next base: position 21,767,777 of record JAAFCE010004209.1, on the reverse strand, counting down.
GTCCGATTCTGAATCAGCATCCGGTGCTCCGCCATTCTCCTCTGACCCTAATGGACCCTCTTCTGATACATCGAAATCTACACCTGGAAAATATCAAATTTTAGACACAAATAGGCAAATTGAATTTTTCAACTAATAATGACAATAGATATTGAATGGAATTACAATCCTGTGTCTTTCCACAAGCATCACAGGCGATATCCAGGTACTTCTGAAGTTTTATATGAAGCATTTTTTCTCGAATTCCACAAGGATGTAGAGTTCGAACCAGACTCTTCAATTGGTCAGCATCCGTGATTCGCCACCAGCCTTTGGTCATTTCTAAAGACAGTTTTAAGGCAAAAAAAATGTTAAACGACTCATCCTTTAGATCAGTGGTTGCCAAATTGTTTATCTCAACGAACCCTTAGACTCTCATCAACCTCCTGCTTTAAAACGTGTGGTGTAGGGGTTTTCAGAGGTACATTACTTACCTTTTGGAATGGGTTGAGCTTTTCTTTGTTGCTGTTGCTGCGTTAAATGTTTCATGGCAGTTATATCAGAATGAGGCGATGCACTTCTAGCACCTAGGCCAGATCTCAGATACGAAGGTGTAACAGTACCTCCTCCTAGGGGTGAAAACCCATTACGCACAGCAAGGTATGGATCACTGTAATTACCAGTTGCAAAATTCATATCTGGCGAAGACGTCAACAAAGGTGAACCAGTACCATGAGACAATCTTTTTATCAGTCCAAATTGTAGTGCAACCAAGGCAGGATTATTGTGGAATCCAAGTGGTCCAAAAGGAATGGGTGAATAGTTTTGTAAGGAAGAACTAGTGGCTGGCAGGGAACTGGACGTAACAGATGGCATCATGGTAACAACAGATGCTTGACTTGGATGAGACATGGAGGCGGCAGTGGCATTTGTAGGTGTCTGTCCTACAGCAGGATGAATCCTTGTAAGGGATGTCTCATCACAGGGCATACGAGGAAGAATACTGAACCATGGTTTGTGGCTTTGCCGTTCTGCAAACGATCTCAAAATGTGCTCTGCAGTCACATGATACTGTGGAACTGTGGAGAGGAAACTCTCACAAGCATCTTGTCCTAAACTACCACCTTCACCTTTGATTTGTGTGTGATTATGATTGGCCATGATGCCATTAATTTCATTTGAACACGTGAATGACGGTCCATTCAACAGCACAGGTTCTACTCCAGATTGCATTTCAGGATCGCGAGGTTTAACATCCTCTACATTCTTTTCTGAAACAGGACAATGCTTGTCTAGTAATTTAGTATCCTTTGGAGAAGCACTCGAAAAAGGTTCCTTCAGTTTATCTTCAATTATTTTCTCTAAAAGCATCTTATCTTTATCATCACAAGACTGTTCATGCACCACTTTCACATTTGGAGAGCTGCAAGAAATGTCTTCCGTTTTCAATTTGGTGTCATCAGGAAATTGTTTTGGTTGGAGCAATTCATCTTTCACTAAGATCCCTGAAGGACCATCATCAGTCTGTTCTGCTTTCTTCACTTTCACTTCATCAGAAGGTTTCGATTGCTTTCCTGTTGTCTGTATGGATTCCTTCTCGGCACTTTTTACGTGGTCCTGAACTTCCACGTGAGCACAGTCCTCTGGCAGCTCTGCTGATTCCATGCCTTCAACAAATATGCCTCCACCGTGAGGAATCATCCAGTAACGTCTTCGATAACGATCCTGGCCAAAAGAGATCGCTCTCAGCTGCTGAGTGGCTTTCAGTAACTTTCTTCGATATTGATTTTGTTGCTGGATAAGAAACGCTAATTAGGTCTAACAAGAACAGGGATTCAAATTCAAAGCAACTGTTTGCAAACCTTTGTAAATTTATCAATCTTCTTTCCCAACTCTTCAATGGTTTCTCCAGAATCCTCTTCCTGTAAATTTTGAAATGTTCAGTCTTTGTTTTAAAAATTAGCAATAACAACAAGTAGAGCTAACAGGAGGGAGAGGATGACGAGGTAAAATTCCCCAGGCTCGACCTTCTAGGGATCCGAACATCATCTTCCTACTTGTTTTTTTATGCACTAATGAGCCATAGAAAGACGGAGCTGAAAATTAAGAGTCTGAAGCAGGGTAAGAATTTGTTTCAAGTCCTTCAAAACTCAAAAATGACTAAGTCCATGTAAATATTTTTCTCTCGGGCCTATTGCCGTCTCTCAACACCCCTGTCAACAAGTATTCTGCCCAACTCACCTAGAAACTGAAATACAGTAGAAGCTGGATATTGTAGTCACGGATAATGTTATCAGCCAGTTATTGTTATCACAAACAATCGGTACCAAAACACAAACGTACAGTTTATTTTCTGGTGCTTAAGGTTATTAGTCAGTTATTGTGATCAAAAATTACTGGCCTCACAGCGATCACAATAAACGGCGCCTACTGTATATGAAATTCTCACCTCAGATTCTTCAATTTCAGGAATTCCTTCAACAGTTCCAGTATTTCGAGATCCCTCGCTTTCATTTCCACTTTCATTTCTAGCGTCCTCATCGTCATCAGGCCCTTCTTTATCATTTGTAGTGCTGGGTAAATCTTCACTATTGAGGCACTCTTTGTTTTCTTCACTTTCCTTTTCCGTTGATTTACCATCTTTAAGTTGCATCTTTGTTTGACGCCGCTCAATTTTCTTAGCTTGAAGTATTTTAAGCCTTTATTATAGAATAAAAAATATTATATAATTAACGGTAATGATCAGCTACGCATAGAGTCCTATTTCTTCCACTTACTTTCGAACTTTTCCTTCTGCAACCCACTTATCTCTCCTCATGCTATTGACCATTTCAATATTATTGTCGATTTGTCGACAAATGGATCGGCTACACAACAACTCGTTACAAAGGTAAGCCACAATGGCTGCTTTCTGTGTGGGAGTCAAAGCTACAAATGGTTTATTGCTAATCCAGTGAAGCATTGAGCATTTATCGCCTTCATTAGCATGTATGTATATCCTTAAAATCTCTGAAACTGTACTGCTAGTAATGTCAACTTCTTTTAACGATTGGCCCACTATTGTTGTTCCCTGTAAGTTGTCACAATTGCAATGAAGTAATTTATGATTTACAGTAATGCGAAAAATTGCTTATGGTCATTTCAGGGGGGAAAATATGGGTAAAGAGAGGACATCAGAGAAGAGAAAGTTACAAAATATGTGGAAAATCAAAATTTTTAGATTATTTTTAGAATTGACGCCACAAGACTTGAAATGTCCACAGTAGTTGAGGACTTTATTTCTAAATGTGACGCTTATACCCATTGCAATTTCTAATGTCGACTGAGTTTCTATCTACTTACATTTGCCTCATCCTTGAAATTACCTTAAGCCAAAAATATATTTCAAAATTGTCTCTCTACCTTAATACCTGGTGGTATACCAGGATCATCAATAGCACAAATTAACAAATGGTGCAAAACTGAGAGCAGTTCTTCTTCACAACTTTCATCATTAAGCAATGCCTTCTGAAGAGTATTTAAAGTTGGCAAACTATCCATATCTAAAAAAAGGCGTAGGCATTTTCAAAAAAGCGAACTTTACAGACATTTATCAGTAAAATAACTAACAGAAATGTGATGATATCTTACCAAAACCAAGCGTTTCACCAAACGTATGCAAAAATTCGTATACCATAAGAATATCTGCGAACGCTTTTCCAGCTACCGTAATTCCTGGTATACGATCTACTTTTGGTAGAGGCTTTCAAAATCACAAAAACGTTTTAATATCCTGGTAATTTATGCAAAAGACTGTTAATTAACATCTGTGAAACAAACTCACCTCTGCATCAACGAGCTCCATGTCCTCCACAGGCTTCTTTAATTCTTTAATCATTTGTAATTCTAGCCTCCGTTGTTCCTATAAATACATAATATTTACTTAGGCTTTCAGTTTTAAAATAATTCTTTCTAATTTTAGTTAGCTTCGCCTTACCAGTTTTAGCTCTTTATTTAACCTCTTTTCATTTATCCTTTCTTCTTTCATTCTTTCTCTTTCCTAGACACGTTAATAGATGCACGCTAATGACATAACGAGTTTAAAAAAGAAGCAAAAACTGACACCAAAGGCTCACCTCTTGCCGCTTCCTATTCTCCAGAGCCTTAACTAAGAGCATGTGCTGTCTTCGCCTTTCACGTTCCTACGCAGAAACAAGAGATAGTCGGTTTTCACTAAAGTGAAGAGTGCACCGGTAGTGGAGCAAAATGTAAATCACAATGATGGATAAAAATTGCAGAGCGATGCTTTGAAATAACTAATGCCGAGTCTTACAAAGGTGAGACACAAGTCACATTTAGCAATAGCACACTCACATAACAAAAAATTCGGCTTATGGTCAATTCAGAGGTGTGGGGAAACGTAAATAAACCGAAAATCAGTCAACCTTCACGTTAAAACCATCAGCTCAACTACACATTGTTTACCAAGGTAGTTAATGGCTAATGCGTCCCGTGCCTTGGCACTTACCAGTAGAGACACGTCCTTACCATTTCCACTTTTAGTCATGGTTATGACAGCAGATGGATGACAAGATTTAGCATGCGATAACATGCGTGAACCTGCCACAAATCAAATTTAACAGCGGACTAATCATCACCATACCCGTAACTCCACCTGTAGCTGGATCGGGTCACCGGGGGTCTGGTACACCACTCCCGCCCATCTCCCACCAGGTCTCATCCATCTCACACACTGTCATATCTCCTCGTAAAACCTGCTCCACGTCTGCTTTATCTTCCCAGCTCCGGGGGTTTCCAATAACCTGTATTCCCAGTAATGGTAATACCAGCTCCTCTTCTCATAACATGCCCATACTACTTCAGTCTACTCACTCCCACATCTTCTCCGCGATGTATCCACCCCCAAGCTACCTCTAACATACTCGTTCCTACTTTTATCCGCTCTCCACACCCCACCCATGTACAGCTGCATGAGCATTTCAGTTAATGATCAATAACATTCGATATTTGGAGCGAAAGTGTCATGAACTGTCATTAGGTTCGACGAAATGATGCTTGTGATTAATTTTGTCATGTTGCTGAAAAGGGCCTCGACATTATATCCCTTCCAACAAACGGTTTTGAATCTAGGTGCACAACAATTGTTCTCACCAGATAACCTGAAATGTCTGCATTATTCCGTGACGTTTGATCAATTGTAACTGTTAAGGTTGGCTGATTTTCAGTCTATTTACTGTACATCTGCCTCTTCTCTGAAATGAGCTTAAGCCAAAAATTCTAATCGGTGGCGATTTGTATATATTCAATTCCTAATTTCTGAAATTTAGTGAATGAATCTCTGTTTTGTTTTTGGAATTTTACCTACCAAGTCAACCATCATTAGCATTTCTCTGCGCTTCTGTAGTTCCTTAATTGTTGAGCAGCATGTGAAAAAAACAACAATGCAAACATAAATGAAAGACACTACAAGACAATGAACAAAACAAAGATAGAGAAAGTCACAATAACAAACAACAGAGAAAACTCTAATGACAGGTAGAAAGACGATTTGGCATAAAAATGCAGCAGTAGTTACAGTAGATAAACCACATATGAATTCCAGGGAAAAATCGCTTTTTTACCTGCTCTCTCAGTACAACTGCCTGCATTCTTTTCATTTCACGTTCCTAAACAGAAAATTTTGATAATAAAATTCATAAGGAAACATATTCGCAACTATCTTAGTACATTCTACACACCTTGTTCTTTCGCAAAGCTTCCTCTACTCGCTGTTTGTCCAACATCTCCTGTCTTTTTCTTCTTGCCTGCACAAGTAACGTTTGCTAATAAATTTAAAAAAATATTCTTTTCTACCAACAGTAATTAACTACATTAATCAATTTGCTAACCTCTAGAATCTGTTGAGCTTTCATTTCTTTTTCAACTCTCTGATGTTCTAATCTCTCCATCTTTTCTTGTTGCCTTACAAATCGTAAATGTTCCTTTTGTCGGCGGGCTTCCGCAGCTAGGAAAGACAAGAGGATGGTCACGTTATAAGTATGACAAACAGCAGCAGTGGGTCAGAACAATTACACATGGTCCTGTAGTGCCTCTCGCTTTTTCCATTTTGCAACGACTAGCTGAGTTACTCTCTCTAGATTCACTTCGAATCTGTTAACGCAAGTAAAATAGTTTGACCATAGCGATATTTTGTTTTAAGCAACCAGGGCCGGATAAAGACTCACAAAGGACTTGATCTGGCCCATGGTTCGTAGTTTAGGGACCCCTAGTTTAGAAGTCAAGTGGCACAGTAAATAATATTGCTTGTCGGCAAATTCATAGCATGACACTTGATTTCTTCATTGATACATCAAACATGCGACTTCAAGGTAATACCCGGATATTATTTGGGCCTCTGTACCTTGTTCTTCCAATCGTTTCTGCAGTCTTTCTTCTTCTTTCTTCCTCATTTTGCTTTCATCATGATGTACACGACGCTTGTCAGATCTCTTGTCCAAAACTGGTACGTAACGACGTCCTTTCCGCACACGAAATTCCTCAATACGAGTAATGACTTCAGCTTCACCAACCGGTAAATACTTCACAAAATGTTAACATGTTTAAACATAATTTCGTCTTAAAATCGCCTGTATAAACATAGTGTTTTAAGTACTTCTCCATTTCCTAGAGGCTCCAAAAATTCACCAACGTTGTGTTTTGAACTGAACGTAAAATTCTCACGAGTAATATCGCTAATTCCATTTTTCTCCAAATACTAAAAACAATACTCCAAATTAAATATTGTCTTTTACTAACACGTCCCAGTAGATAATACTTTGGTGGCTTTTTACAAGTGTTGATATATCTCAAATTCAGAAAAGTGCTTACCCTAACAACTTCAGGGTACGTTTTGAGCTTTTTACCACACGGACCAAAATAAACCACTTCACCTCTCACTCCACTATAACTGTAAGTTCTAATTTTGGTTAACCTTCGCCACCTGAAAATAATGCAATTTTGAAATTAGGACGACTGTTTAAAATTATGATTCCAATCAAAGAGTAAAAGTAGCCATGAGATTTTACCCATGTTCAAGTGGAATGCGTAACTCCCTTTCATCAGACACAATGTATTTTCTTCTCTTTCGTGGAGACACTATGAATAAAAGGAAAAACATTTTGTAATATAGTAGAACGTTTGTTGTCGTCGAACAAATCGGTTCCCAAACAAGCATACTGGCAACCAGGTGCATGACATGTGCGAAGGGAGAGAGAACCTCCACTCAATGTAGTCTCCTGTATTTTATTACAGTGGAACCTGGGTCTCTTAACAAATTGGTTCCTGGACGAAAAAAAAACAGCAAAAAATTCCACGGGCTTCCGAACTTGCAAAATGCCAACCAGGTACATGACATATACGGTAGGAGAGCGTTAGTTATACCATAGCCTCCACCCAAAGAAGTCTTCTACTCAATTTGATCCATCTACCTACGCCATCAATTCTCCTCTATTTATTTAAGATTTCAAACACCCTCATTATATTCATAACAATCTTAAGATGTTATAAAAGTTTAAGGAAGTAGTCATTTCAGGGCTAGGAACAGATTATCAATTTTATATTAATTCTATTTGGAAAATGGTTTCGGTTTTTTTTTGAACGAATCGGTTTTCAAACAGCCTTTAGGAACGGATGATTATATAATGCTTGACAACCGAGGTTCCTCTGGATTTCCATCAAAGCAGCACTGACAGTTTTCCTGCTTTCCAAGATTATTTTTCCTTCACGCAAAACCAAATTTTAACTCCAGTAAAGTGTGTTATCTATTTTTCTCCGACAGCCACTACTACTATTAAAGCAAAAATAGGAGCAACTTACAGCTGTCTCCATCATAATCCCGCTTCCTTCCCTTGGATGTAGATGAAGCTGTGTCTCGTGATAATTCCGTGTCTGATGTTGACGCCTCTGACTCTCCAGATGAGTTTGTAACACTACTGGAGTCTCCTAACAACAATAATTACAACTATAAACAATTGGCAACATTTAATAACGACAATTACCCAGTCATTACGATGAATATTACCACTATCTCCCATGCTATCTTCGGAGGAATCGTCGTCAGAACTTTCAGCTTCAAGTGTGCGAAATTTGGCAATCAATTTCCTTTCCCTAGGGCCATTTTGGCGCATTGCAATACTGTTTGGAGAATGAGTGTGTAACTCATCATGACAGCTGTCCCTTGAAATCGAAGGCGATATTGTAGTGCCGTTGCTTATCTCTACTCTGTTAGAAACCTTTGGTCTGGGATGAACTGATGAAACACTGTTTACTGAGGTAGTTAATGTTAATGCGTCCTGTGCCTTGGCACTTGCCAGTAGAGACACGGCTTTACCATTTCCACTTTTGGTCATGGTTATGACAGCAGATGGATGACAAGATTTAGCAACCGAAGAAGGGGGAGCTGTTGTTGTTATTACAACTGAATTCCCCTGTCCCACAGTAGTCTGAATGCGAATTTCAGGTTGAGGGGCTTGATAGCAGTTCTGACCACTTCCCTTCCGATTCATCCTGAGTTGAACCTGTTGATGTTTTAACTGTGCCTCTAATTGTGCTTTTAACTCCTCCTGCAATAGTAGGATGTAATCGGGTGTAAATACTTAGACACTTGACTGACGGAATTTAATTAGGGTGAAATGTACTTGTTTTTGGCGTAAATGAGTAGTTCCATCAGCAATGGCAGCTTTCAAGTGTTTCGGTTTAGGTCCTCTCTTGGCTCCTTTATATGTAACTGCAACAGTTCAAAAATAAGACAAAAACGTAAAACATCAAATCTGTTTCATTTAAAAGAGAAAACAGAGTTTACGGTCATGACTAAAAATAATTTATTCTGAAAAATAACACGTAATATCATTGTAGGACAGAAGATGATAACAGTTCACTATCTTTGAGTCCAACAAGAATTTTGGAAGAATTGAAAATAATTACTTACGTGTGGTCGACGATTGTAAAAACGCAGGATGTGATAAGCGCGGGACAGCATCATAACCAAAATTTTGTTCACTACAAGGTGGACTGGGTTTCAGAGACAAGTTCAGAGGTGCAACCATAGGTGGTGATGAAGGTAAAACTGGAGTGAGAGTAATTGAACTACTCAACTCGAGTGGGAGGCCCACATTGCCATTCCCATCTCTAGAAAGGGTAGTGACTCCTCCACACTGGCAACAAAACAAACGTGGCATTACAAATTGAATTCCAACTTTCCAAATCAAAATTTAGAAAATAATTAGTTCTTTCTGAACCTGGTGATTTGCTATCGGTGTCCTGAAGGGATGTAATCGATTACTGGAACTTTTTTTACTGGTCATACGATTGCAGTGGGTTTCCGTATCTGCCTGAGAACACTCTCGATTATCATCACTGGATTCATTAGTTAAATTGCTGCTTCCGTTCCCTTCACTACTATCGCCAGTTTGACATTCATCTTCAGAAAAGTGATCAGGTCTCGGTTTCAGCTAAACCGTGAAAAAAACTTTTAGGAAAATGATTTTTTGAGGCGAATGAGTAGTTGGAATTGGTGTGCATACCTCTAGTGGTGAAGAACATGGTCCTAAATGATTATTATTCTGAGTTTTTCCATTTGTAACACCTTCAGCAAATGAACTAGATTTCGTTGTGAGTGGTACGGGTGCCACTTGGCAATTACCAGAGATGCTATTTGCGTTAACAATACTATCTGATGAATCAGATATCTTGGTAGATGCATTTCGACTCTGACACACTGATGCAGAGGTCATCACTGAGGCTGAAACGCCAAATGAGTGGTTGTTCCGCTCCCTAATTATAAAGAATTATGATTGTTTAAAAACAGAAAAAAAAATCTATTTTGCAAGTCGAAATACTCGTGTCACTTACCTGGTAGTCGGACTAGAAACAACGGGGGTGATTGATATAATGGGCTTTATGTTTGGGACGGGTGTCACTGCTGGCAACTGTACTTTTTTACCAAGAGAAGCTGCATCTTTGCTGTCTGAAAATATAAGTAAGACATTTTTAGTTTACACTCAGGAATGCAATTGATGACTAGTCCTGCGCGATTATTTCAAAACATCTTAAAATACACCCAAGTCTGCTTTTAATTTCATCCACTTTTGATACAATTTGTTTTCATTAAACACCATTCACCCAAACTTTAAAAAAAAACTTTCAGCATCCCCATTTGTGTGGCATTTTTCCAAATTGTATAACTTCAAAACGGAATTTGTTTTGTCTGCAGTTTGAATTTGGTGTCCATATTCACTTAATTGCAAGCTTTATAATCATCAGAACCTCAGTAGAGTACGTGGAATGCGGGAAAACGTATTCTGTCTGCAGAGATCACAACTGTGAGTTAACTGCCAGGGCTTTTAAACTAGGGGGACAATTTTTTCCACGGGCCAATCCGGGACAATGACCCAATCCACCCCAACAACAAAAAACAAGTTTTTTCAATTTCTTCTGCAAAAAATCTTTCAACAAAATTAATTAATTAAAAAATTATTTAAAGTATAAATAGTTCGTACAAATGATTAGTTGTATTTTGAAATGATCAGTTGTATTCTGCTGATATGCCACTCCAGCAACTCCTAAACCATTACCCCCACCCCTGGTTCCACAGGTGCATTTCTTAAACGAATTCTTTGGCGAAGTGATAACTATCGTGTAAAAACAGACTTTGGTGCCTTAAAATCCTGCAATAGTTCCCAATTATACTAAGAAATTCATCTCAATTTATGCGGTTTTCTCATAATGATGTGTCAACTTGCTTTGATTGATTGACAATGTTTTGATTATTGAACTAAAGACCTTAATGACTAACATGGTTGATACCTGCATGAATGATAACGCTTGAAATACTGGACATCATGTTTGTGGCAGGTCCAACACTCGCCAAACTAACAGGCATGCCTGCTGATGACACGGCAGGGGTTGACGACGGCAATGTTGAACCGGTTACCTCATATGACAGCAAAGATGCCGACGATGACAGTGAGGACGGTAACGGTGAAGAACTTTCCGCAATTCCTTCTTCAGTTTTTGTGCTATCCGAATGTGAGCGACTTGCCGCTGCAATAAAAATTAAAACTTAATTAAGGCTTCTTTTAGATTAAGGGTAAAGAGATAAACGGTTGTTAGGGAAAGGCCGGTAAGATATAAATTGATCTCAAGGAGATTATTAGAAACTTTTATATTCGATAGGAAATAGCGCAAATGCCGCCAATAATTGTTGTTAACAATACCATTTCTTGCTTTTTCTTTCATATCTTAATTAAGAATAATCTCGGATGACCGAAATTCAAAAACCTTTCATAAAATGGGGTTAAAAAAGTATTTCGTATCAACAAAATTCCCTGGGAAGTATCTCAATTTTTGTCGCGTCCTCAAAGGTGTCGATAGACAACCACTGTAATAGATCATATGGATTGTACTACTACTATTGTACTGAGCCTTTCCTTGCCTATGGTAAGGTTAGGTGCTCACCAGTTCCAGATATCCAGAAAAGGTAGAAACAGAAATAAAACAGAAATAAGCACAGAAACTTACAGACAACAAGAAAGGGAAAACGGACATAAGAAACTAACATGGTAAAGTTGGATCCCGAAGGCTGTGTCTCGACCTGATATTACAACCCCTTTAGTGATGGATGAATTGAAGGGATGGATACATTGGACTCTCATGATCATGAAGGGATGGATACATTGGACTCTCATGATCATGAAGGGATGGATACATTGGACTCTCATGATCATGAAGGGATGGATACATTGGACTCTCATGATCATGAAGGGATGGATACATTGAGCTCAATATCATGAAGGAAAGGATACACTGGACAGAAGATCATGAAAGGTGGTTACATTGGGCTCAGGATCATGAAAGAAAGGATGGATACATTGATTGATTTGGTGGTGCTTTAGGGCCCTTCAACTACAATGGTCATTGGAGTCCCGTCCACTGCGTAGTGCTAATGCAGTCTGCACAGACGCTACGCTTTTAGGACAACTTGGGCACTAGCAGTACCCAGTGTTCCCAAGTGGTCACCCAAGCCAGTACTAGTTGGCGTTGCGTTGCTCAACTACCGTGAAACCCACAGGATAATTTCGTGGCCATCCGGCCAGTTTCATGTTCGATTTTAAATTAATTTTACTGGAGATCCAACAACCTTTCGGTAATCTGAAATAATAAGAAAACTGGTAACGTATTGTTGGGTAAAAATAATTCTTATAAACAGCAATATGGTGAGGGGCTGACATAATGTCAATAAACTGAAATGCCGACAATGGGTGTAAAATATCGAATGAGGTGATTAGTAAGTTAAAAGTATGTTTAAAAAAACGGTAAGGGTATATTGACGAGTTCATTTCTGAAAAGAAGTACACAAAACAACAGTTAATTGATCACAATAATATTCAATACCAAGTCGAAAACGAGCTAAATTAAGATGACGCATATGCGTAACAACATATTGGCCCTGCAAAAAAAGGAAGGAAGCGCCATGGATTCCAGTTTATGCCATCCTTGCAGAAATGGGGATGACTCATTGCAATGTTTTCGGTGTAAAGCTTTAAAAAGCTTTCCAAATGAAAGTATTGATTGCTTAGGTTTTGCTTTGACTTAACTAAGAGAATTGGAAATGTGCAAACAATGCGAAAAATTCACCTAAAGAGCGAGGCCGCGAATACATATTCCATATATTGAACAAAACACTTCGCATGTAGCGAACCGTTTGGTTATCAATAATCAAGTGCTGCATACTAGTGGATAGAAATCCAGTAAGAAAAGGCCCTTTCTCTAGCCAATTCATTAGCACTGCAATACAGTTCTCTACACGAGATGGCAAGTCATTATTTCCATTACTGTCCACTGCTGGATAGGGCTTTAGTACCTCAAACTCATTGTCCATTACTTTTGATTAAATAGTTCACTGCCCTGAGCATATTACAGACCGTTTCAAGTAGTCATTTATTTGTATTTAGAGCCTTACGAAAAGTATATCTCTTCAACTGAAATGGAATAGCAGGGTAGACTTCGAGCAGATATTAAGGTATAAAAGAATTGAAAGAACACCAGACCAGTTCTCGTCTGATCACTGAAGTTAAGCAGCGCAACCCCAGCTAGTAATGACATGGGTGGCCGCTTGGGAAAACTGGGTACTGCTAATACTCCAAAATCGTCGCATTGGTGTAGTGCCTGTGCAATCCCTGCATAAGAACTATGCTGACCTTGTAGTTGAAGGGCCCCAAGTCACCAACAAACAACAAAAGGAACAGCAGAGGGCACATTTGAACTCCTTCATTTTCGGACAATTGCGGAAAATATGGGATGCGTTTAGGGGTCTCAAAATTAGGATGCTCTTGGGGCTTCCACAATTAGGATGTTCTTGGGGCTTCCAATATTAGGATGCGTTGGGCGTTTCAGAACTAAGTTGCACTTTGGAGCCCTCCAGTGGTTGACCCGTCACTGATTAATTATTAATAAAATGTGTAATTTGCTGTTGCATGAGGTAGGAAGCAGTGCCGTGTGAGTTCCAAGGTCTGTAGAAGGCTGGTCCATTGGTGCATGTGTCGCCCAAGCTGAAACAACTCCGTTTCTATCGTGTCAGATTCATAATCATCATACCCTTATCCCGCCTATGACAGGGCCGGGTCTGCGGGTCCACTGACCCTGCTCTGACTGGGGCACGTCAGCTAGGTGTCTGGAACCTGCAGGAAATATTGTCTAAGTTGTCTGTGAGGGGATGCCGGCCTGACCTATTGCACAATAACTATAATGCCCCAGGAGTCAGGCTCATGCTCTCTATCCTGTCAGATTGTGTCCCAATATTTCTTTTCGCCTAAGGTCATTTCAGTAGGGGTAAATTAAGCGGAAAGAAACTCAACTTAGGCAATTACAATAAATATGAAAGGCACTTTTAGGATGAAAGTTTTCAACTTGTGCTCCTGTTCCTACATGTATGGGTTAGGCTAGGTTTATTTGGGTTAGGTAAGGCTGTTGTTCGTTAGGAATTTTCTAGCATTTTTGCTTTACCCCAGCATTTGGCATCGGTTTCTATGTATAGTTCTTTAACAGAATGATTCCTGAAACAAACTCTGAAGTTTACTCACTTTATACGTTTTTCCTGTCTCAAAGGACCTTACTAGTTGACAACTTTAACGTGAAAATTGACCGAATTTCTGCTTACATTTTGCACCTTCCTCTGAAATGACCATAAACCATTTTTTCTATCCTGTTTCTCTCACTTTTTGTGCCTCAAAACCTAAGATTTGGGTACCCAACCCTGTAATTTGTTGAAAAAAAAGACAGTAAAGATTGCATTGATAGCACGATTAAAATCTCCAGAAGGGCCCCAGGACAAGGGTAGGTTCAAACCGGTATTTAACAGTTAATGATGAAGAAAGCAGTGAAATTTGTTGTGGCACAACAGCAGGACATTTTTTACAGAATCCTCTGAGTACAGGTTCTGGAGTTCATCAAATCTAAAAGTCTGTTGAAAGATATTCAGGGTCATTAAGTTTAGCACTTCATTCAGTGGAAAGACCTAAAGTACTTTTTCTTCCCAGTAAATTTTCATGCTCAGGAACAAGCAAGATGTTCACCCCCTCTGAAATTTTATAGAGGAATCAGTTTATTTGTATTACATTTTGGCTTCTTTTGCCCTGTTCTTGAATATTTTCCGAAAATTAAGTAGGCGAAAATTATTTAGGATATGTTATTTGGGATAAAGGTGATTTCCAGGGGGAGGAAATGCGAACAAAAATTCAGTCAACCTTAGTAATTACAACGGATGTAAGCAGGGGCGACTCTCAGTGCCTCAATGGGCGCGTATTCCAACTAGTGCAGGATTCAACTTTGCAACTGATGAGGCATTTTTGCATTGCCATCCCCATTTCTATACTGCCACTGCAGATAGGACATTGTCTAAGGGGCAGTAGAGGACCTATTGTAATTGTTAGCTACATTTATACTAAGGGATTCTTAATATTTAAAAAATATTTGGGGCGCAATTTCTTTAAGTGCTTCCCCCTCATCCGCCACTGGATGTAAGCGTCATTTTTAGCAATCGTCCTCAACTGCCACCCTGAAAAAAGTACAAACTGAGAGCCAGGTTTGAGTTGGAGTTGTTTAAAGGTGTAACGGGCTCATCTACTCCGTTAGTGGCAGGGCCGTAACGAGGGCGTGGCGAAGAAGGCGGCCGCCACGGCCGCAACTGGGTTGGGAGCGCAAAATGTTTAAGTTTCTTGTAATTATTGGGTTAGGGCAAGCGAAAGTTAGACACTTGCCACAGGCGCTTCATACCCCCGTTACGGCACTGGTCAGTGGTTCCAGATTCGACACTGGATCGAGATGGGCCGGTTTCTTTCGGGCGAGAGAGAGAGAAAGGCGACCCGAGTACCCCTTTCATCAGATGGGAAGTCATGGCCTTGTAGGGTGTTTACGGCAGACTGGTTTACGATGGTTTACCCTTTCTACTACGCAATGAATATATCGGCAAAATCCCTAGGTGTAGAAACTTGTGGAGTCGGTAGTGTCCCAACGAAATAAGCACAGCGGTTACAGCATTGGGTCGGCGGTAGTCAGCTGCGTAAAAAAATCTCATTCATCAGATCGCCCATGTGTCCTAGAGGGCCAAAAATGGGCCCCCCGACCCTACCATCGGCAAGAAAAGGGGTTAGTAGTTATTGTTGTTTACATTCTGTCATAAAGGGTGAATTTTCACGTGTTTTATGACTTGCCTAGTTGATGATTCAACGTGAAGGTTGACCGAATTTCTGTCTATTAACATTTAAGCCCCCTCGTCTCCTGCAATGGCCATAAGGCGTTAACTTTTTGGGAAACTACAATAATGTTTCAACATCTCAAATATAATATCAGTTAGGTTAATTAATGGAATGGATTCAAATTTATTAAACGTTACCTTGGTTAATTGAATCCTGCAGCGTCCGGGGAGAACTTTCTTTAGAGTCACATAGGTCCATCGTTTTGCTCTCCCCAAAGTTGCCACACACTAGCAACTGAAAGTTACAATTTAGTATTTATTAATATCAGAACTAAATAAGAGCAAATGACAGACGAAATGGGGGATCCCAATCAAGTTGAAAGGGAAGTTTTACAGGACAGTGGTTAGGCCCGCTATGCTATGTAGATCGGAGTGTTGGGCAGTGAGGTGACGGTATATGAGCCGGGTGTGGAGAGCTGATAGTGGTAGGAATGAGTCTACTAGAGGTAACCTGGGGATGGGGACGTCGGGGGAAAATGAGGGAGAGTTTGAGGTGGCATGGACACGTAATGCGAAGAGGGCAGGAAGAGCTCGCTAGGTCCATTTCAGGAATGCAGGTGGCTGGAAGCACCTGGGCAGGGGAAGACTAAAGCAGGCGTGGGAGCAGGTAGTGTTACGTTACGCCATTCATAACAGGCTGAACCCTTAGAAGGCTGCTCGCAGGAGATGAGGAGGTCGGTGTAGAGCAGCGGTCTTCAAACTGTGTTCCGCAATACATCTCTGGGGGTTCCGCCACTCGAAATGAAAATTCGTTTGCAGCGGCAAGAAATACTTTTCTAAAGGTGGGATAGGGTTCCCCCAAAACATCATATAGTTCTAAGGGTTCCGTGAGTCGACAAAGTTTGAAGACCACTGGTGTAGAGGATATAGGAGAGGGAAAATTTGCAGCAACCAACGTTCTTTTACCAACCACCCATGTTGGTACTAACGTGAGCTTGCATTGCTTAACTTCAGCGATCTCACGAGAACTGGTGTGTCCAACGCAACATGTGTAGGGTTAGACGGGACATGGTGGGAGATAGGCGGGAGTGGAGGGCTAAAACACGCAGACCCGACCCTGCCACAGGCGGAATAAGGGTATGATGATGAAATAAGCATAGGTTGCATAGGTGCAGCATTAGGTTGGCAGTCGGCTCCGTAAAAGTATCGTCCAACAGATCGCCAATGTGTCCCGGCGGGGAGAAATTGGGCACCCCATCCGTTACAGGCGGGGAAAAGGGTTAGTTGCACTTAAAATATTCAATTCAGGGCAAATCCAATCACATCACACCATAGGATTCCAAGAACTCGTAAATTACGCGAGTCCATAATTTTCTTAAACCTTTACATAACACTCTTCAGATTTCAAATCGATTTTCTGTGGTAGGTCATAAGCATTTCCAATAGCAAATCTAAACCTTTTTGAATGTATTTCAATTAATGACGTAAGTCGTTTATCGCCATGGTGCTCCCTAAATATGCATATTTCCTATAGTGATTATTGGGGAACATTTTATCCCAACACTGTGAGGGTGATCAAGCCCCTGGATTCATTCGAAATCCCGAATCTCTTCAGTGTACTAATATTTCACCTAAACACGTGGTGAACTTCGACAGCAAATTTAAAACAAGACTTTCTACGCCTCTTTCCCATGGAGGCAATCGAAGGCAGAAAATAAAATAGAAAATAAATAGAAAGGAGAGGGGGGGGCCGAAAGGAAACATGACGAAGACAGAGCATATGGCTGTCAATTGGGAAGGATATGGAAATAATCGTGACGTACACTGCGGATTTGCACAGTCCTAATGCAGAGACTGCACAGATACTACATTAATGAGACGATTTTTGGGTATTGGCGGTACTCAGTTTTCTCCAAGCGGCCACCCATGTCAGTACTAAATGGGGTTGCAGTTGCTTAACTTGCAGTGATCGGACGAGAACTAGTGTGCCCAATGCAATAAGCCGCTCCCCTACTCTGTGGAGACGAGGTAGTGACAAAAACACAAGGTGCACAAAGGTGCCAGGAGTTTAAGCACGCGGGGGGGGGGGGGGGGGGCAGTGTTTCAGAGCAGTGGGCCCATACAGTATATTCGGATGCGACCCATACGATCAATGTAGAGTGGATAAAGTACAAACCTGTGTGATCGGGGGGTTCCATCAAGGTTGAAAGGGAAGTTCTTCAGGGCAGTGGCAGACACCGATCACTGACTTTGGGGAGGGCGTGAAAGAGCCCTAAAAGGAGAATGCGAGTAGCCGAAAAGTGCATGCTGCGGCGCATGAGTGGGGTGTAGAGAGTAGAGTGGAGTAGTGGAGCAGGGCATCAAACCGTTATTTTTTTTCGTTCCGGTTTCGGTTCACGTCAAATAAATATATCTGTCCTGTTACGGCTTTCGTTCCAGTAAAAATATCGGGTTTTCCGGTTTACGGTTTTCGGTTTCACTCCGAATATTAATTTAAAAAAAATTAATATGTATTAAACATAATTTTAAAATACAGTAGATTATACTTAAAATATCCATCATCATCATCTCACCCTTATCCCGCCTGAGGCAGGGTTGGGTCTGGGGGTTCTAATCCTGCACTCCCGTCTATCCCCCACAAAGTCCCCCTCCACCCCGCATGCCTCCATGTCCCTTTGCACCACCTACTCCCACGGCCATTTTGGTCTTCCTCCACCCCTGGTGCCCCCAATCACCCGCAGTCCCTGTAATGGACCTAATAAGTTCTTCCCCTCCTCATCACATGCCCATACCACCTCAACCAATTCTCTCATCACTTCTGTGATGTCTCCGGAGACTCCTAAGCTACCTCTAACTTACTAGTTTCGGATCCGGTCAGATCGTGACACCCCTCTCATGTAGCGTAGCATATGCATCTCAGTCACTTGCATGTGCCTTTCGTGGTTCTTCCTAGCTTCCCAACACTCTGAGCCATAAAGCATAGCGGGCCTAACGACAGTTCTGTGAACTTTGCCCTTCAACTTTATTTGCACCCGTATGTCGCACAGGACCCCACTACTCTGTCTCCATTTCAGCCATCCTGCATTAATACTATGGGTCACGTCAGAATCTATCCCCCATTTCTCCGGAAAACGAATCCTAAATACCGAAACTCCTGCACCACTCGTATAACCCAACCCCACAACGAATCTCACCCCCTTGCCTCTGGGCACTAAAATTCAAAGCTAGGTACTCAGTCTTCTTCTTATTCACCTTAAGCCCCACCTCCCTCCCTTCTTTCCACAGGTGTCGAACCGATAAGAGCGATATATTTTTTTCGGTTCCGGTTTTCGTTCCGAGCAAAAATAACGGTTTTACCGGTTTTAGGTTTTCGGTTTCGTTCCGGTTCGATGCCCCGGTTTGGAGGATGGAAACATTGCGGAAAAGATGACAATGGATTGAGGTAGTATGGGTATGTTATGAGAAGAGAGAGGAGGAGTTGATTAGGCCCATTTCGGGAATCCTTCCAGGACCTAGAAGGATCTCACGAGTTGACAATTTTAACGTGAAAGTTGACTGGCTTTCTATTTAAAAATGCCTTCCCCCCTCTCCGAAATAACCATAAGCCATTTTTCGGGCACCTTTTCTTGTCTGTAATCCCGGTTCGGTGGCGCAAGGGGTAGCGTGCTCGGTAACTGCGTCAGTGGTTCTAGGTTCGATACTGAACCAAGGTGGGCTGGCTTCTTTCATGCGAGTGAGAGGCGCCGAGTGCGCCTTCTTTCAGATGAGAAGTAAAACCGAGGTCTCGTGTGGTGTACGATGGCATTTGCACATCAACGAAACCCCTCTCCTAGGGAACGGGTAGATGAGGGGCAATATTCCCAGGTGTAGGAGTTCGATGAAGTGCCCCAACCAATAGTAGACCGACAACAAATAAGCATAGGGGGTGCAGTTTTGGTCGACAGCCGGCTACATTAAAATACTGTCCAATAGATATTCCGTCACCGAAAAGATGTAAAAGACCCTTTGCACTTGCACCATGTGAATCGGCAAAATTCCCAGGTGCAGGAGCTGTAATCCAATATATCACCCTAATGTCCATCCTGGGGGACAAGATAGGTATTTGACCCTGCCATAAGCGGGAAAAGGGGTAGGACTAAACCTTGTCTGTGGCCTGCGCATTTTTTGAATCTAAATTGGGTGATCCGTGTTCATATACGCCGTTGACACCTCTGCCCTGGTTAACATAATGTCCTTAAAATACCGAATTTGCGCCAGTCTAACATGACATTATTTCCCTGGAATTCCCGGGAATGAGTTTGTGTTGCTTTCATCCTAATACAGTAATATCTTGCAATCGTGGGAGTTGCGTTGGACACCAGTTCCCGTTCCAGCAACGCAAACCAAAGTTAGTACCAATATGGATGGTTGGTAGAGAACGTTGAGTGCTGCAAATCTCCCCTTTCCTACATCCCCTACACCTACTTCCTCCTCACCCGCGACCAGCATCCTTAGGGTTCGGCCTGTTATGGCTGCTTGGCTTACTCCCCAATCCATTAGCATAACATACATTCGGATCTACTATACAGGGGGTCCGAGTTCAACTCCCACCTGTGAAAACATGTACGACCTGTTATGCTGGCTGTCTGCTAGACTTCATCGGCAGTTTTTGATAACCCATAATTACCTGCCGACCTCGGTAAATAAAGAGTGTGCCTATCTCTAGCTCAAAGTACGCGATTCGTCCATGGCCGAGGTCGATTATTCAGTTCACTGATAAAGTGGAGACAAAGTGCTCCTGTCATACCGGAAGTACATGAAAACATTGGTTTCGTGAGTGGGTGAAGTTTCTGGGGCCCGCCGAGAAGCCCGAGCACATCCATGCAGTGACGTCACTAGGGGGGTGCGGGCCGCACAGGGTGACAACACTCGCACCATGAGAAATGGGGTGACACCCAAGCAGAAGAAGAGGCTTAATTTCGGGAGAGGGGGTAACAACATGGTGTCACTGCACCGGGTGACGCCAACCCTAGCGACGCCACTGCATCCATATGGCGTAATAATCAGAATCTGACGGTGATGGAAATCCCGCTCTTCGGAATCGGAGAAGTGGAGAAATTTCATTTGAAATATATATTAATGCCACACTCTTTAGTCCGGGCCGGGGCCATAAGACACTCTTTAGTCTTATGGGGGCATTTATAAAAATTACTCCTGAATTTGACAATGGTATGAATAACCAACCATTAATATCTTCTACCTTACCTTTCACGTCAATGTAATGACCAGTCCAATAACGGAAACATCGCCATCTGAAAAAAAAACATCCAAACGTACATGTTAGTATTTACAGAACAAAAGCTTTCCTTTGCTCCAACTGGGCTTCTCTTTGAATTTGTTCCCTTTAACCCTTTCCCTCTTAGCGTGTCGAGAGGAGATTAATAATAGTGTTGACATCACGCTAGCACCAGCTTGCCACACAAAGCAACTCCTAACCCTTTTCCCGCCTATGGCAGGGTCGGGTACCCATTTGTCCCTCTGAATGGACACAGGGTGATATATTGGTCATAGTTTTTTTTCTGCAGCCGGTTGCCGGCCAAAGCTGCACCCCTACGGTTATTTATCGTTGGTCTAGTGTTCGTTGGGGAATGCTACCGACGCCAGGGGGCGAGCTCCTACACCTGGAAATTTTGCCTCATCTACCCGTTGCGTAGTAGAGACGGTTCTTTTACGTGCAAGTGCCATCGTACACCCACACGGGACCTCGGTTTTACTTCTCATCCGAAAGAAGGCACACTCGCGGCTTCTCTCTCGCCCGAAAGAAGCCGACCCACCACGGTCCAGTATCGAACCTAGAACTACTGGCGTAGTTGCCGAGCGTGCTAACCACTACGCCACCGCGGCGGGTTTCCAGCTTGCCACAAATACAAACAAAATTCACACTACAGTGTCATTATTGAGAGGTCCTGATGATAGCCAAGTTAGGGCATGAGGGCAAGGAAGGGTTACTACCCCCAAGAAAACCATCATCAAGGAAGTGAAAAAAATGTCTGGTTCAGGATAGGATGTCTACAGCGTGTAGTCCGAGGGTAGTCTGACTCAGGACGTAGAATGTGGGAAGTTTTCGATGAGAACTATGAAAGAGTTGCTGTTAATACTTTTTGACGAAAGTGAAATCAAAAGTCATTTGAAACACCAAAGGTAGTGCTAACCGGAAGTGTCGCCGGCAGTAGAGAAATAACAATAGCGATGGCTAGAACACTGACGACGGGGGTTGGATCTGCAAATATGACCTACCACTGCCCCATCTGTAATCAGAGTATAACTCACCTCGAGAACGACCCCCGATATTAGACACCTGCACCCATTTCAGCTTTAGTCGACTTTGAACTAGGCTGGATTCCATCCAGATGTCCTACAATGAAATTCACAAACTCGTCCATAATGTGCTCATCCCTAACACATTCCGAACTCACATAGTTCTCCACAACCTCCCTCACTGGTTCTATCCTGGCTTTCTCCTAGCTCTCTGCAGGTTCTCACATAGTTCTCCTCCAGCTCTCTCCTGACAATCACCTGATTCTCTCCAGGCTTTGCCTAGCACTTTAATATACAAGAGAACTTGTTAGACCTACAATGAGTTGTTGTTTGTTGGTGTTTTAGGGCCCTTCACCTACAAGGTCATTAGAACCCCGTCCACTGGGTAGTTCTGATGCAGGGACTGCACAGACGATTTTTGGATACTAGCGGTGCCCAGTTTTCCCAAGCGGCCACCCATGTCAGTACTAACTGGCGTTGCGTGGCTTAACTTCAGTGATCAGACGAGAACTGGTGTGTCCAACGCAATTTACCGCTTCCCCTACAATGAGAGAGGGGAGAGGAGGGGAGGGGTAACACATTTGGTAGTTTGAACTGCCTGACCAATGCATGAATGGGTCTAATATCAGATTCTGATAATGGTGAGATTTGAGTAAGGAGAGAAAAAGGAGTAAGAGAAAAGCCTTTGGAGGGTAGAACCAAAATTAAGGCTCTGAAAAAGAGTATAACGAAGTGAAATCGACAGTTACTAGGTGCAGGGTATGTGGTTAAGCTGGGTTTTCACGGTATCCCCAAAAAAGGAATCGTCATTCACGTAGTTCACGAAAGAACAACTATAGGAGAGTGGAGAAATGTGTGAAAAATAACCCTAGTAAATCATCAAAAGTGAACAAATAGTTGAACATGACACAACATTGTTCATCCATCATCCCGGATGATCCCTTTGGGTGATTTTCTATTTACACAGTTCACAGGTGAATCACTTTGAGTAAATCATCCAGGATGATAATGAAAAGTGAACCAAGTAAACCCACCTTGACTATCATAAAAAGATGAAAGTTTAGTGAAAAGGATATACAGTAGAACCTCCAAAGTTGACCACCCCTATATGTTGACCACCTCCCTAAGTTGACCAAATTTTCACAGTTTGGATGTGCACCACATTAATTAATGGATGACCAACCTCCCCATGTTGACCACCTCTGTAAGTTGACCTCTGTAAGTAGGGGAGACCGGGGCAAGATGACGAGCGGGGCAAGATGACTAATGCCTTAGCGATTTTCCTGATAGTTAGCAGCATCATATGAATACTACTAGTACTCCTCATGACTAGACACTAAAAAATCATTTTGTCAAGGCACTGTTGCCATTACTATATTATTTACATGAGTTTCACTGTTTTCCTGCTGTGTGCTATATAAAACCAAATTTTGAAATTAAGATTTAATTAATATAGAGGTTAGCTATAGAAATATCTAATTGCATTTTCATCTACCTTAGACAACTGGCTATTCATATTCAGTATTCATTATTAAAATAATTTTTTAAACTTATTGCTATAATACTTAAATTTTAAAATTGTTGCTGGGGCAAGTTGACGAACTCACCATCTTGACCCTCAAT
>JAAFCE010004209.1:21731055-21744048 GCA_013389805.1 Trigoniulus corallinus | reverse complement strand
TCATCTACCTTAGACAACTGGCTATTCATATTCAGTATTCATTATTAAAATAATTTTTTAAACTTATTGCTATAATACTTAAATTTTAAAATTGTTGCTGGGGCAAGTTGACGAACTCACCATCTTGACCCTCATTGTTAACTGGCATCTTCTTTGTGATGGACAGCTTACCTCTGATTATTTTTAACTAGAAACATTAACTTTTAAGTTGACAATAAATTCGATTTACTATTTACTTCGATTTTAACTTTTAGTCTTAATGCGTTTTTATTATTCACAAAAAAATTAAAAATATTAGTTCATTTACCTTTATCAATGTAATAAATAATGCCTAATCCTATTTTACTATAAAAGAATTAGGGGTACAATAATAGAATTCGGAGAATTTACTAATTTCTTTTACTTTCCAATGGCCGTCATCTTGCCCCGGGTCTGGGGCAAGATGACGAATTTTACATCGTTCATTAAAAATTATAAAATCACCTTGAAGATATCAAAAAATGTTTCACTTTAAACCATTAAATTATAAATAAAGGATCATTTTAAGTATCTCAGCACAGTAAAACATTTTATCTCAAAAGAAAAATAAAAAATTAATTTGAAAACTCTTAGTATCGTCAACTTGCCCCGCTCTCCCCTACCTCTGTATTAATTTAACCTCCATAAGTTGACCTCTTGTCTCCCTTGTGCCTGACAAGAGCCTTGTCAGGGGTGACAAATACAAGATTGAAAGAGTATCCAAGGAACATTTCACTGGATTGCTTAGCACTAGCTCTTCTTGGGGAAAGCTAAAGAAATTAGTGATTGGTAAGTCAGCAAATTCATGTGCATTAAGAAATTGAAGACCACCCTGTAACATGGAGATAAAACAAATGTGCATGGATGACTGCTGCCCTGTTTGAAGACAGGTAAGGGGTGTGGATCAAGAAATGATCTATCCTACTAGCAGTAGACAACTGCCCTGCTGAACTGCAAGTCAGTCACTTGACAAATTTGACACTTAACTTTCTTCTTCCAAATGCAACCTCAAGGATCCAACCTCTTGACAAGGTGTTATCAAATCATTCAAAGTGTTTTACTAAGCCCAGCTCCTGGAGTGGATTATTAGTAAAACACGTGTCACCAGCCTGTGGAAGCAGCTTCATTTGCTGCATCCATTAATGCTCTGGGTGCTGCCCTTTGGATAATTCTGCTTGGAAAAAATTTAACCAGAAACAATGTTGACATGTTTTAGGAAAGTTGGATTTATCACAAACCAACAGACAACATTTTGGCCTCATCATACAGCCCATCTTCCATGGCAGAATTTTAAGGAGTAGCCTTTGAAAGTATTGTTGAAATGGGCAATGAAGTGTAAACCCCTAATGAATCTGATGCAGCTAACTGCTGGGGGGGGGGGGGGGCATAACCCCCAACTACCAAATCAATGGCATTGGGAGCTAGCTATGCCAATCCACTAGTAGTAATAGTATTATGTAGCATTTCATACAGTTGTATCCAATAAAAACAATAATACCCATGTATCAGTACAGTACATCTAGTTCTCCATAAGTTGACCACCTCCCTATGTTGACCACTTTTCTTCCGCCCTTGAGTGGTCAACTTACAGAGGTTCTACTGTACTATATCTATTTTCTTCAGCATCCCAAATTACAGCATCTGCATGTATCTACAGTACGACTTAATAACTCATTAGTCTTCCATTCAGTCTGTCATATTTCAGTCAGCAACGAAAATACCAGGGCTTCAAACCTCTCACTTCTTATCAAAGCAAACTTTCGCGCAATCTGTATTATAGTAGACAATGGAGCAAACCAATGCTAGCCTATTCTTTAACGTTTTATCAGTATGGACACGCCAAATTTCTTGGTGCCTAGCTCTGACATCAATTGGGCCCTAATGACCAATGAAGTCGACGGGCCCTAAAACACAAACCAACCAATCTGACATTGATGTCAAACGAGAAAGTAAATAATTCTGATAGGAAGGACATAAAATTTGGAGTTAAATTGGAATGTCTATTATGTAACAGATAATTCAGAAAGTTCTCCCACAACCAACCTTAACCTTCCGTGGGGTTAAGGTGGGGTCTGTGATGACCCCAAAAAGACCTTTAACCCTACGAAAATAAACATAACGAAAATAATTTGGAAACGTGCTGTAGAAATTCTATATTACCCAAGAAGACAAGACATCATCATCACCATACCCTTATCCCACCTATGACAGGGTCGGATCTTCAAGGTCTAGTCCTCCACTCCTGCCTATCTCCCACAGGTCCCCATCCACCCCAGACACTGCCATATCCTTATGGACATCCTGCTCCCATTTCTGCCTTAGTAACCAGTGTTTCTGACCAGCCAACCATGTTGGTGCTAACTTGGGTTGCATTGCTTAACCAGAAATAAAATATGCTAATTACTTAGGAGACCTGCCAACTTCCCTGGATAGGGAAAGAAAGGTTGGTTAAGATTGGAGAAAGTGGTACATGTTTAGACACAATTTTGTAGGTCTGGGGTTTGCTCAGACCCCACCTTGCAGACGGATGGTTAAGATTGGAGAAAGTGGTACATGTGTAGATATAATTTTGTAGGTCTGGGGTCTGCCAAGACCCCACCTTGTGGACGGAAGGTTAATGAAACCTTCAACTAAGATACGTAGTTTTCAGGGAATAGTTTTAGTACCCAGCATTGTGGTCATAGGTAATTCAGCCAGTCACTGAATAGATTTTATTAGTCCTGAGCTTACACACCTCTTAGGCTTCATGATCATTTGTGCTACCAGAACTTGGAAAACATAGGTGACCTAGTGGGCAGCATTTGTACGCAGTCGTTTGCCGATCTCTGCGTAGTCTCCCTTTCTCTCCCTTCTCTCTGTCTGTCTCTCTCTCTGTCTCCCTCTTCCTTCCGTCTCCCTCTCTATCTGTATGAGCGGCATATTGCGTTGGACACACCAGTTCCCGTCTGATCACTGAAGTTAAGCAGCGCAACCCCAGCTAGTACTGCCATGGGTGGCCACTGAGGAAAATTGGGTACTGCTAATACCCAAAAATCGTCGCATTAGTGTAGTGTCTGTGCAGTCTCTGCATAAGAACTATGCTGTGGACGGGGGCTCTCATGACCTTGTAGTTGAAGGGCCCTAAAACACCAACAAACAACAACTATCTGTATGCGTATGTCTCGTCTGAAAGCAGATACCCACTTAGGCCAGGGTCGAATCATGGCCAATGGACCTGAGACTCAAGCTGTCTATGCGTTACCGAGGCGGACCTTACTACACGGCAGAAACAAGGGGATCTGACGACCTTGTAGTTGAAGGGCCCTAAAACACCAACAAAACAAAAACGGCAGAAACAAAGGAATATTTCTAAAGAGGCCCAGAGTGCATACTTCAATTATAATTGTTTCAGTACTACATACCTGGTATACGAAAGGTAATTTCGATATAAGGTGGAGTAGTTTCTAAATAGTCGCTAACATGGTGTGCTGCGATTTCCTGAACCAAAACTGTGCCCATATACTGTACGTATTATGCTGCAGTAGCGGGCCAAACATATGAAAATGTCAACATCCAGATCAGGCTTTCAAATTTTACCTACTCATTTATGGCCCATAGGCCGTTTGTTTAATCGTTTCACTCATTTTTTTAATACTGTTCATCCCCTCTCTCTCCCACTTCCAAGTATACGACAGCTGCTATAACCCCCGAAGGACGCAAGGGAGAGGAGAGAGGGGGGCTATTATTTTGTTAGAAGGTAAGGGATAATACAAGTCTAAAAAAGTTTCTGTTCGAGCCTTGCGGAACAACAAAAAATGGGGCAGGAAATGCGAAGGAAGAATGCATATCAAGAGCGAAATAAGCAGCTGTAGAGGGTGGCAAAGGTTGAATTTTGTGGCCTAAACATTATTTCATGGGAAGAAATAAAAATGGTTTTGTTTCAAGACCAAAAATTTATAAAGGAAAAAAAAACATTTTAAGGTTTTACGGGTAACAACAACAGTAGTAGCACAAAAAAGGGACCAGACATACTCTTCACAAAACCGGTGCACACTCAAATCTATAAACCCACCATCTCGACGACTATCGATCCACTCTGCTATCAATAATTTCAACATGAAAACTACCTTCAAATTATAAATTCCAAATTTGAAGACAAAAATGAACCGACAAAATAATGAACTGCTCGGTAATCTCCACGTATACCCAGAAGATGCACGCACGCATGCGCGAAACTTGAATTTATTTTAACAGTATGGCCGATCAAAAATCGACCATACATTTTTTAAAAAAAAAATAACAAAAACGTGTCACAAAAACTGTCGAATAATGAAAATAACTAACAAAACTGTTTTTTCTTCCAATGAAACATAGTTGAGCTTTCCACGCAAACCACATATCCAATACAAGACTAAGAACAAAAGGGGTTAAAGTTCATTGCCCTATTCGACAATCATTGCGACTGACAGACGCCATATTCCGGAAGTTGAAAATTGCTAATAAAATCCATATCTTTGAATATAAATTAAGAATTCTTCCCCAAAAATGGCATACTTGCACGCATCTATTTTTCACTTTATTCAAATTACAAAATCAAACCTGAACAACAAAATGAAGACTAGATTACTATAGTATAGATTAGTGGTCTTCAAACTTTATCGATTCAAGGAACCAGTGCCGTAACTGGGGAACGAAGCGCCTGTGGCAAGTGTCTAACTTTCGCTTGCCCGTAACCCAATAAGGACAAAAAACAAACATTTTGCGCCCCAAACACAGTTGCGCCCGTGGCGGCCGCCTTCTTCGTCAAAGCCCTCGTTACGGCCCTGCAAGGAACCCTTAGAACTATAAGGTGTTTTTTTTTTTCGGGGAACCCTATCCTACCCCACGCCGCTGCGAACGAAGTGGCAGCCCCACACCTGAAGCTTATGATTTCAACTACGGTGATCATCATCATCACACCCATATCCCGCCTGTGGCGGGGTCGGGTCTTCGGGTTCTAGCCCTCCACTCCCGTTTATCCCCCACCAGGTCCCCGTCCACTCCGCACACCGCCATATCCTTACGGACGACCTGCTCCCACGTTAACTTCGGCCTCCCCCTGCCCCGGGTGCTCCCGACCAACTGCATTCCCGGTATGGCCCTAACAAGCTCCTCATCCCCTCTTCTCATTATGTGACCATACCACCTCAGCATATTTTCCATCATCTTGAGGTGGTATGGTCACATAATGATTCCAACTACGGTGAAACCTCTCTAAATGGTACACCCCGGGGACACAGCCAAAGTGTACCCATCAGAGGGGTAGTAATAGCCTGTGGATGAAAAATCGGTGCCCGAAGAATTTGTACCAATATAAGGGGTGTACCCTTTAGAGGCGTGTACCCATAGAGAGGTTTTACTGTACTGTATAACTAAATATTTCTTTATATTTTTGGTTAGCCCGTATATCATCACCATCATCATCATCATCATACCCTTTTCCCACCTGTGGCAGGGTCTGGTCTGCGGGTTCAAACCCTCAACTCCGGTCTATCTCTCACCAGGTCCCCGTCCACCCCACACACTACCGTATCCTTATGTCATCCATAGAAGCGATGGGGGATGGTCGATTGTTGTTTGTTTGTTGGTGTTTTTGGGCCCTTCAACTACAAGGTCATTAGAGCCCCGTCCACTGTGTAGTTCTGGTGCAGAGACTACACAGACACTACACTAATGCGACGATTTTTGGATACTAGAGGTACCAAGTTTTCCTAAGCGGCCACCCATGTCAGTACTAGCTGGGGTTGCGCTGCTTAACTTCAGTGATCAGACGAGAACTGGTGTGTCCAACGCAATTCGCCACTCCCGGGAGATGGTCGTAGTGGAGACAGGCAAGTGGAGCCCTGTGTTAGGAGGGTCCCAATGAAGTTGAAAGGGAAGTTTTACAGGGCAGTGGTTAGGCCCGCTATGCTCTATGGATCACAGTGTTGGGCAGTGAGGAAGATCCGCGTCAATAGAATGCAAGTAGCCGAGAGCTGACCCCGAAAAATGAGGGATGAGTAGGTTGCCGTGGTATGGACATGTAATGGCCCGAAGAGGGGAGGAGGAGCTCGCTAGGTCCCTTACAGGAATTTAAGTGGTTGAAGCACCCGGTCATCCCTCGGTGTCCCTTCATCCCTCTAAGCATCTTCCGAACTAGCATCTTCTTTCTCTTCACATTACGCGATCATACATTCATCATCGTACCCTATCCAGCCTGTGGCAGGGTCGTGTCTGCGAGTACTAGCCCACCAGGTACCCATCCACCCCACTCACTACCATATCCTTATGTACAACCTGCTCCCACGTCTGCTTTTGGTCTTCCCCTACCCTGGGTGCTTGCAAACCACCTGCATTTCAATCTCCCCTTTCCCTGATGCCGGTGGGGACGATAGAGGATCGCAGGTTCTCTCCAGATCAAGGTTTGTCTAGAATCTGTGTCTAGGCAGAATCTTAATTTGTCACTGAAGAAAACGTGGGCCCAACTGAAGTTGGGACCAAACCTGATAATGTCAGCATCACGTGAGACGTGATGCATATTTTCCGAGAAAGGGCACAGAGCCCCTTCTCGGAAAGCCATTGGAAAACAATAACCATTAAAACTTCAGTTCCAGTGGCAGTAGCAGTCCACTTGTGCCAGGTTGAAAGTGCCAAATACTGAACTCTTGCCTAGGACTTCTGGATATGGATCCGG
Source organism: Trigoniulus corallinus (assembly GCA_013389805.1). Classification (NCBI taxonomy): domain Eukaryota; kingdom Metazoa; phylum Arthropoda; class Diplopoda; order Spirobolida; family Trigoniulidae; genus Trigoniulus; species Trigoniulus corallinus. Next base: position 21,737,339 of record JAAFCE010004209.1, on the reverse strand, counting down.
TCTCCTGAAACTGTTTCCACAAATGATAGAGGATACTAAATGTAACGATGAGGTCTCTTCCAACCTGAATTTGGGATTGCCCTGATTCCAATCTACCAACGATTCTCCACTTCATTCTATCATCTCTAAACGATGGTGATTAGCAGGGCCTGCCTCGGAGGCGGGCAGTGCGATTAGCCGCCCGGGGGCCCCCACCGAATAAGGGCAATTTTAACTTCCGTAGAACATAACCTGTAATAAGATTCTGACAGTGCTTCAAACTTTCGATACACTATCCTACGCAATATCCGGAACGACTGCACCTCCGAAACTGTACTTGTCCAGGGTCTCCCACTTAGTAAGGCCAGCACTGATGATTAATCATTCTACCCAACTGCTTATGGAATTTGACAGAATTTTTCGAAACACTTTTAGAGAGTATTCCTGAGCTCTACAAATTAAGTAAAAGCAGAAGAACAAATAGCCACGTTTTGAATTTACCAATGTCATAGCGTCACTTAAACCTAGGAGTGTAATTACAATTCTATTTCAAGACATAATTTCCGGTTTTGAGTTCAGTATTTTTGAGGGACCCGCCTCGGTGGTACGCTCGGTAACTGGGTCCGTAGTTCTAGGTTCGATACTAGACCGAGGTGGGTTGGCTTCTTTCTGGAGAGGGCCCCCCCGACTGCGCCTTCTTTCCGATGAGAAGTAAAACCGAGGTTCCGTGTGGTGTACGATGGCATTTGCACGTCAAAGAACCCTCTCTAGTATGCAACGGGTAGATGAGGCGAAAATTCCAGGTGTAGGATTTCGCCCGGATTTCGGTTTTTGTTTGTGTTTTAGGGCCCTTCAACTACAAGGTCATTAGAGCCCCCTCCACTGTGTAGTTCTGATGCAGAGGCTGCACAGGCACTACACTAATGCTACGATTTTTGGATACTAGCAGTACCCAGCTTTCCCGAGCGACCACCCATGTCAGTACTAACTGGGGTCGCGTTGCTTAACTTCAGTGATCAGACTAGAACTGGTGTGTCTAACGCAATTTGCCGCTCCGGGATTTCGGTTGTTTGGTTTGTTGGTGTTTAAGGCCCCATCAACTACATGGTCATTAGAGACCCCGGGATTTCGGTGGAATGTCCCAACGAACACTAGACCTACGATAAATAAGCATAGGGGCTTCAGCTTTGGTCGGCCACCGGCTGTGGAAAAAAACTGTCCAATACATCGCCCTTTTGTCCATTCAAAGGGACAAGATGGGTACTCGTCTCGTCCCTGCCATAGGCGGGAAAAGGGTTAGGGGTTGCTTTTTTTGAGTTCAATATTTTGGAGAACTGTAATAAATACCTTTATTCTAGGAATTTTTAACACCAGTGCACTGATGAAAAAGTTGACAAGGTTGAAGCTACCCGTTGACAAAGAATTGCCAGCTTCTGGCTGGCAAAAAAAACCCCGGGTGCAACAGACCAAAACTGTTTAAAATTCAGCAATATATTTTATAATCTCTAAAGACATGTCGGTAAATCAATTATAATTATATCATTAATTAATTAAGTCAGTCCCCCCTCAAAACTTCTAAACCATGTGAGGAATGGAAACATTAATGCAGGGATCAAATAGGAAGTATGTGGGTCTCCAACGAATGGTGACGTTTACGCTCCCTACAAAGGGCCTATTTGGCTCTTTCTGGGACCTATCTTGGGACCCTTATGTGACACACCAAAAACGTCTATTAGAAAGTTATTGGGCCTATCAAATTTTGTACAATTACAAAAAAAATCATGCAAATCGGACCAATGGTCATTTCACAAAATGGTAAGCAAGTCACGAAGGTCAACTGAAGTTCACAGCTTTTTCAACCAACAGCTTAGCAGGTAAAACTCATAAAAGTGACAAAATATTTTGAAATTTAACTTCTGCACACTTCCTTTGGATTACTTATTACCTATATATTGATATTAAACGTAATAAATAATAATGTCGTAATTAGTATTAATATTATAGTTCCTTGAAGGGGCTAAAGAGGGCTTAAGATAAACAACACAGTGTAATTTAGCTTTCTATTGGGAAGGACAGGAAAATAACGATGAAGTACTTTCTAGGGGCGAACGGGTGAAAAAGGTGCAAGAGGTAAAGTACTTAGGTTGTTTGTTGGTGTTTTAGGGCCCTTCAACTACAAGGTCATTGGAGCCCCGTCCACAGTGTAGTTCTGATGCAGAGACTGCACAGACAGTACACTAATGCGACGACTTTTGGTTATTGGCAGTACCCAGTTTTCCCAAGCAGCCACCCATGTCAGTACTAGCTGGGGTTGCGTTGCTTAACTTCAGTGATCAGACGAGAACTACGGTATAGTGCTCGCCACGAAAGTTGACACATTAGTGGGAGGCAAAGGATGAGTCCTCTTCAAAAAATAGGGAAAACTTTGAAGTTGTACTGGCCATTACTGAATGAAGCCTGCCATTTGACCTTTCTCAAACCCCCTAATTTTTGTAGTGAACTTTCCTACCTTCTACCTCCCATGTGTCATCTTTCGTGGCGAGCACTATAGTATGTCAAACGCAATAGGCCGCTCCCTGTCAATTATGGGAATGCAGGTGGTTGGAAACAACCGGGGTATTGGCAGACCAAAACAGACGTGGGAGTAGGCTGTTCATAAAGCTATGGTAGTGTGCGGGGTGGACAGGGACTTGGTGGCGGATAGACAGGAATGGAGGGCTAGAACCCGCAGACCCGACCCTGCCACAGGTGGGATAAGGGCGTGATGATGAATAACAATATGACTGCATACCGTGCGGCCCGTATGACAGACTTGATGGAAGAACGGCCCCTGTGACTTAGATTTGTTTTACGAAAGGTCCGCGTGATTTTCGCTGGATAGAAAGGTGGCCCACGTAAATAAAATTGGTGGATAAGTGGGGCCCGCGTGAAATTTATTAGATAATAAAGTGGCCTGAGTGAATTTCACTTGTTGCAGAAGTGGCCCTTGTCTGAGTGGAATGGAAAGCTAGCTACCTGTGTGAATTTCACTTATTGGAAAATAAAAAATGGCCCGTGTCTGAAATGAGTTTGACACCCCGTGGTGTAAGCTAGACCACTGTCCCCTAATCACAAAATGGTACAGTATTTGTTTACAATTTTAAAGTCCTGAAATGATTAAAACGTGGAATGGCAGATTCAGGAGGACTTGAATGCAGCGTCTTTCAAAGTACAGGTGACGAGAGGGTTGAAAGGCATTCAATTGAACATTTGACATCTAAATAGTCATCTGAGGAGACAAATCATTATCGTTACTTAAAAGACAGTTCAGTTTAAATCTCCACAACAGGTCCTAAAACAGGATGGCAGAGGTTGTCGTGGTTTTTATATGGCGCGAACCAGTTACTAACCTGCCTTACTTCGCACGTTTTTTTTAACCGTACACATGAAGTAGTCTCCATTTTTTTATTTCAAGAGAAAGAAACGAAGGTCAATGTCACCACTTAAAAAGAGTGTAGACAAAGCCAATTGTCAAACCAAAGACGGTAAAAACTCGAAGATCGAAAGAAATATCTACAGGTTAGCGAAATGATTCGCATTTTCGTATCTCCGCACTAACCACGATTTTTATTTCTCAATAATTATCTGATGTGGTAAAGAAACCCGCCGAATTAAAATCGCACCAGTCACCGGGCAGCCAGCTGGGTCTGAGAGGTCATTGTGAGGGAGGTGCAAATGAAAACCGTCAGAAACTCAACTCTTAACCCTTAAGTAGTCGCGTTGATGCATTTTGTACACCAGTCGCAGTTTTTTCTTGTATTTGAGTGGATCATATGATCAGACCGCCAATTCCTGCCACCCTAACTTCCGCCTGGTATCTGATGCAGGCAGTGATGCATTTTTCCCCAGTACAGGGCCACCTGGCATGAACGACAGGCGACAGTCTGAAGGGAGTACCCATCATGTACATACAATCATCATACAACATGGTATTTTGAATAATATTCCAGCCTGGAACATAATTAGTGGCCCCTGTAACTGTAGGATCCTCTCGGAGGTAACTGCCTACCCATGTGTTTGCCATGCATGGAGACCCAAGCCTCTAGGGAAAGTGGATCCTGGTGGTTGAAGGGGCGCATCCCCTGCCACGTCTCTGGGCCCCCCGGGCTGAGGAGACAGCTCCGACACATCTTGGGGTAGCGTTTTGAGCCTACCTCCTCAACACTCCACTATGGCCATGACCGCCAGTGGAAAATGGGTGGTCAGAGAGATACCCAGTCTCGTCAATCAGCTGAAGGGGGCGTTATCGCCCCTCAGGGTTACAATTGGAGATTGCATGGGCTGCCCTTGATGCCCTTGGTGCTGGTACTCGATGGTCAAGGCTCTCTGACGGTTACCCTTTCTGAGAAACCCCGGCGACCCTAAGTGAGAGTGGGGGCTAGAACCTGAAGACCTGACCCTGCCACAGGCGGGATAAGGGTAGGATGATGATGATGATGAAAAGATTCTTCAATTGTGTTTTGCATATTCTTTGAAGAGGCCATGAGTGTCCCTATATTTACCCATATGGGACATTGTGGTGTACAAAATGCACCACGCGACTACTTATGTTCTGAGATTGCACGCGACTACTTAAGGGTTAATAAATGAATAATCATCATCATCACACCTTATCCAGCCTGTGACAGGGTCGGGTCTGCGGGTGCACTGAGCATGCTGTGGGCACCCCATCCAGGAGTCTGCAACCCGCAGGAATACTGCCTACTCCGCTTAATAACTGAATAAGGTGTCAGAAAATCTGTATGGGTAACATAAGGGTTTCGCTTCCGGGATAATGTCGCTATACCAAAATAAGTATGGGAACTATGGGAATCTGCAGAACATTTTCAATGGAAGGGCAAAGCTTAGAGTCAGTGTTGTGGGGGGGGGGGGCAAAGCCTATGATAGCCTATTTTTCACTAGTACGGCCAACTGTGTAGTACTGAAGTGCAATTTGGTTTCCCATTAAAAGCAGGGTTTATCTTGGGAAATTGAAATGATCCAAAGGAGGGCAGAAAGAATTGCGGTACATCGCTTCTCACAAAAAGTGAGTGTCGCAGACATGATCACAGAATTAGGGTGGGACTCACTACGTCAGAGGCGGGTATCTGTCAGCATTAGGCTTTTTCACACTGTTAAAAATGGGTACAAGGGTCCTCCAGTTGGCAGCTTATCCTTAGCAGAGTATAGGGGGAGGAATGATCATCCATTCAAACTGAAGGAGATCAGGGCACGAACAGACTCGTATTACTGGTCATTTTATCCAAGGGTAATTGGGCAATGGAATTCTCTTGGTGAGGATAATGTGAGAATGTTTCTGCAAGAAGGTGCCCTTATAGCAGGTGTGCAATATGTGGCAGAATAGATGCTATGATTTCAGGTTCCTTGGGGGTTCAATGAGTTAGAAATTAGGAATGAGAGTCATTCTCTCCACTGCGTATTTGGCCTATCAGCGCTGCTTGCAGTGTATTCAATTAGAATTAGCATAATTACATCATCATACCCTTATCCCGCCTGTGGTGGGGTCGGGTCTGAACACAGTACTGCTAATACCCAAAAATCGTCGCACCGACTTTGTGTCTGAGCAGACTCTGCATTCGAACAATGCAGTGGACGGGGATGTAACGACCATTGCAGTTGAAGGGCCCTGAAACACCAACAAACAAACAACAACGATAAAATCCGCAGACCCGACCCTGCCTCATGCGGGATGAGGGAGAGGTTATGATGATGCTAATACCTAAATTTGGCAACTGATTTTAATGAGAGGGAGGGAGAGGGCAGTCAAGAGCGGAAATGAACTGCATCCAGAATTTCTGGTCAAGCAAAACTCTCTAGAGAAAGCGTTCACATAATCACCAGCGAAATCTAGTGAATAACATTTGTGGCCAACAGGAAAAAATAGTGAGAGGTGTTTGCAAATGAATTCGGCATTCAAAATACGAATTAAAAGTTTGGTGATTTCTTTTAATAGGACAACATCCACTTTTTGTGAAATTCCTCTTGAGAAGTACTATGCATAACTATTATAAATCTATTACCGGGCCTATTTCTTAGAAAGAAAATAAAGCATTACCATGTTACAGGGAGCGGCTTATTGCGTTGGGTACACTAGTTCTGGTTTGATCACTGAAGTTAAGCAACGCAACCCAGCTAGTACTAACATGGGTGGCCGCTTGGGAAAACTGGATACTGCTAATACCCAAAAATCGTCCCATTAGTTGAGTGTCTCTGCAGTCCCTGCATTACAACAACGCTAAAGTTTAGGAGGTCTGTGCAGTCTCTGC
>JAAFCE010004209.1:21635726-21731045 GCA_013389805.1 Trigoniulus corallinus | reverse complement strand
CTGCATTACAACAACGCTAAAGTTTAGGAGGTCTGTGCAGTCTCTGCATTACAACAACGCTAAAGTTTAGGAGGTCTGTGCAGTCTCTGCATTAAAACAACGCTAAATTTTAGGAGGTCTGTGCAGTCTTTGCATTAGAACTTCTACTTAATTTTAGGAGGTCACCAATCCAGCTTTTGTTCGTTTCGTTAATGCTTTAGGGTCCTTCACCTACAACGGTTATTAGCGCCCTAATGCAGAGTTTGCACAGACATTACACTGTTACAACGTTTGTTGGCATCAGCAGCACCCAGTGTTCCCAAGCGGTCACCCATGCTAGGTTCGTTGGTAGTTTAGGGCCCTTCAACTACAAGGTTTTCAGAGCCCCGTCCACGGCGTAGTTCTAAAGCAGACACTGCACTAATGCGACGACTTTTGGGTATTAGCGGCACCCAGTTTTCCCAAGCGGCCACCCATGTCAGTACTAGCTGGGATTGCGTTACTTAACTTCAGTGATGAGACGAGAACTGGTGTGTCCAGCACAATAAGCCGCTCCAGCCAGCTGTTTTGAGCAAAGACCGTTCCCAGGTCATCCTCGCGAACACACACAGAGGGATGCTATAATCTGGGGGCACAACGGATGCACCTCATCCTGGCAGCACATATTTTATAACTCCTTTTAAAATAAAATGACTTTTAATGGTCGCATCCGGGGGAAGTGGGCAGATTAGCAGATTACCTCACGGTAGCCCTGAGCACCCAGGGCAACTAGCAACAGCTTCAGCTAAGACTAATGGCTTACAAACGCTGCGTTGAGAAGAAAATCAAAGCTTCACATTAAAAGGGTAGACATGAAAGTTATTTTCATGGTCAACATTTAACTATGTCCCTTGATACCTTCACCGTTTTTGCTACCACTTACTAGCACTTGATAATTTTATGACGTAAGACAAAAATAACAATAAAAAAACATCAAACTGCATTCCTTCAACGGGTTATTTCAAAACTCAAAAGTCAGTTTTTCATAAACTTAATTGAAACAAACTTAATGCTGTGCTTGTTACAATTGTCTGTCACACCAAGAATATTAATATTATTAAAATAATCACTGAAATGACCTTTAATCAAGGTATCTTTTGGTGGACCTGAAGGAAATATTGCCTAAAACTAATCACCTTTAAAGGACCTAAAATATCCTTATACAGTGGTACCCCGCTTAACGAACGTAATTCGTTCCAGCGATACGTTCGTTATGAGGGGTGTTCGTTGTGCGGAACACAATTTCCCATAGATCTCTATGTTATATTGTGTAATTCGTTCCGGGTTGCCACGAAAAATTGGGGAAATTGTTAAGAAGTTAAAAACAAAGTGCAGTGCTGATTGCTAATGAGCAAAAACACTCTAGGACCCATTTTTGGGGGGTTCATACTTCACAAAAACTAGGAATTGCCCTGCAATGAGAAGGCAGTCAATTACTTGCAGTGTGCAGTTGAACGGTGCTCGTCAGCAAATGCCATGCATTCAGGGGTCCATTCTCCTACTCCCGTCAGTAGCTCGTCCATAACCAGAATAAAAAGGTATGGATTTGGGTGCTGAACCTTGGTGCACCCCAAACTTCACCGGGGAGACCCCAGTATTTTCCCCAAGGTGTCCTTACCCTGGCTGTGGAATGGAACCATCATACGAGTACATATCCTAAACTATTCGAATAAACCCTTTTTCTAACCCCTTTTGCATAATGCCTTTTGTGGAACACTGGTAAGCCTTCTCCAAGTCGATAATGATGGTATGGAGATCCTTCTTAGCTGCTCTATACTTTTCTATCATCTGCCTCAGAATGAAGATTCGTTCCATTGTGGACCTGCCTAGCATGAACCCAAACTGATTTCCACGGACACTAGTTCTATCCTGGAGGCGACATTCTATTACATTACATTGGTATAACTCATTGGATTAATACCTCTATAGTTACTACAATCTGGGACATCCTATACCAGTGGTGGCGAACCGTTTTTGAAGACGGGTCTCAATAACAAAAGAAAACCAAGAATTTGTCCACGGGTCAGATGCAAGCACTATTCAATTTTATGAATAAAAATAAGTTATTATTAATAGTGAATAAAGTTTATTAAAGGAGGGAATGGAGAACATCATCCAACTTTTATTACACCTTTAACATCATCTCATTAACACTCGGGCCACTTAAAATTGCACGGTGGGTCGCAGGTTCGCCACCACTGTCCTATACAGTTCCTAGTTCACTATGTATATTGAACAAGCGTTCGTTATGTGAAACAAGTTCGTTATGCGATACTCCCGCGCTTTTTTGACGGTGTTCGTTATAGGGAACATTCGTTATACGAGGCGTTCGTTAAGCGGGGTACCACTGTATGAAGTAAAACCGAGGTTTAAACCCAAGGAGAATATTGTAACAAGATGTGTTGTCCAATTAATTGTGGGGTAGGGCGGCATCCCCCATAGACAACCCGGCCAATATTTCTGCGGGTTCCAGACGACTAGCTGGGGTTCCCTCAGTCAGAGCAATTCCATCTAGAGAAGGGGCTACTCTTAGATTAGGGACTGAAGAGTGGGGAACCTTACAGGAAAAAAAAGAGAAGCAGGATCCGAAAGCTTAGGATGAGAAGAGGGGACGAGGAGCATTTCAGGAATGCAGGTAGTTGGAAGCCCCCGGGCAGGGGGAGACCGAAGCAATCATGGGAGCAGGATGTCCGTAAAGATAAGGTATACCGTGTGTGGGGAAGACGGCTGACCTAGTGGAAGATAGACGGGAGCAGAGGGCTAGAACCCGCAGTCACTACCCAGCCACAGGCGGGATAATGTTATAATGATGTATTGTCCAATTAATTAATAAAAATGTGTTAATATGTTATGTTACACTAACGAGTTGAGGATTAAGCCAAGCAGCCATAACAGGCCAAACCCTTAGGAGGCTGCTCGAGGGTGAGGAGGAGATAGGTGTAGAGCAGTGGTCGTCAAACTTTGTCGACTCACGGAACCCTTAGAACCATAAGATGTTTTTGGGGAAACCCCATCCCACCTTTAGAAAAGTATATCTTGCCGCTGCTAACGAATTTTCATTTTGACTCGCGGAACCCCAAGAAAGCGGCGAGTTGCGTTGGACACACCAGTTCTCGTCTGATCACTGAAGTTAAGCAACGCAAGCCCAGTTAGTACTGACATGGGTGGTCGCTCGGGAAAGCTGGGTACTGCTAATACCCAATAATCGTCGCATTGGTGTAGTGTCTGTGCAGTCTATGCATTAGAACTATGCAATGGACGGGTCTCTAATTACACTGAGTTGACGGGACCTTAAACACCAAAAACGAAACAAACGGAACCCCAAGAGATGTATTGCGGAACCGCATACCCGACCCTGCCACAAGCGGGATAAGGGTATGATGATGATGATGCATCCTGTGCTGGATGGACACACATTCAAGCTATAAGGTACAGTAGGTATGAAGTCACAAGTTTTGTCCTTTGCTGTTCAGGAAAGCATGTCTCATCACCCTTACTTGGGGACACTCACCAAAAGCCCCCGTCCCGCTTTGCCCTCTGACAAATCTGGTCACTTTACTGCAACCCATTATTGGTCACTTTACTCCACCGACGCCAGGGGGGGGGCGAGCTCCTACACCTGGAAATTTTCCTCATCAACCCGTTGCAAAGTAGAGAGGGCTCTTTTACGTAAAAAAAGGTTTCGTACACCATTCGGGCCCTCAGTTTTACTTTTCATCCGAAAGAAGGCGCACTCGAGGCCTCTCTCTCTCTCTCTCTCGCCCGAAAGAAGCCAACCCACCTCGGTTCAGTATCGAACCTAGAACCACTGACGTGCCTCCAAGTTGCGTTGGACACACCAGTTGCCGTGAGATCACTGAAGTTAGCCGTGAGCCCACGTTAGAACCAAGAGGGGTGGTTATTAAAGAACGTAGGGTGCTGCAAGTTTCCCATTTCCTGCAATACTCCACACCTTCCTCCTTATCTCCCGCAAGCAGCCTCCTAAGGGTTCAGCCTGTTATGGCTGCCTAACTCGGTTAACCTCGGTTTTACTGTTATGGCTACCTAACCCATTATTGTGGGTAAGAATAAGAAAAGTAAAACAAACCTCTTGTACTATAAAGTGAACTTCAAAAAAAGGGTGTTATGCAAATCAGAAATGGTGTCCTCAACCATCAAGCACCAAATAATAGTAAAGTTAGGAACAATCTGGATGACGTGCTTCGAAGGAAGTCAACAAAGACAATCTTCAGCCTATTCTGACAAATGGAAGCGATAAGAGACATAGCCTGAGGCAAGAGTGCCAGCTGCTCAAACAGCAAATCTGATTTTCATTTATGAAATTATGAGCATTCGCATTATGTACACATCATCATACCCTTATCCCGCCTGTGGCAGGGTCGGATCTGCGGGTTCTAACCCTCCACTCCCGTCTGTCTCCCACCAGGTCCCCATCCACCCCACACACTGCCATGTCCTTACGGACCACCTGTTCCAACGACTACTTTGGTCTTCCCCTGCCCCGGGTGCTACCGACCACCTGTAATCCTGGCAAGGACTTAATAAGCTCCTCCTCCCCTCTTCTCATGACGTGTCCATACCACCTCAGCCTATTCTCCCTCACTTTTTCTGCGATGTCTACCACCCCCACCCTCTAATATACGCATTCCTAATTCCATCAGCTCTCGACGCGCCACCTATGTACCGCAGCATTCGCATCTTGGTCACTTGCATTCCATTGACGTGGCTCTTCCTTACTGCCCAACACTCCCATCCGTACAGCATAGCTGGCCTAACCACTGCCCTGTAGAACTTCCCTTTCCGCTTGATTGGGACCCTTCTATCAAACAGGACTCCGCTTGCCTGTCTCCACTTCAGCCACCCCCATTGGTCCGGGTCTCATCCAAGTCCAACTCCCCATTGCTTTGGAACGTTGGTCCTAAGTACTTTACCTCTTGCACCTTTTTCACCAGTTCGCCCCTCGAAGTATTAGGCAGGAGCATGACCAAAAATTGATCTGGTCTCACGAACACTTCTCCGGACTCTCTGGGTTCCTTTCCCATTATGATTAATTTAAAAATGTAAAACATTTGTCCCATAGGACCTGCCTCGGTGGTGCAACTGGTAGCGTGCTCGTTTTACTGCGCCAGTGGTTTGGGGTTCGACACTGGATCGAAGTGTTTTGGCTTCTTTCGGGTGAGAGAGAGAGGCTCCGAATTTGCCTTCCTCGGATATGATGTAAAACCTGTGGTGTACCATGGCATTCGCACGTCAAAGAACCCTCTCTACTATATAACGGGTAGATGAGGCCAAATTTCCCAGGTGTAGGAGCTCGGTGGAGTGTTAACGAATAGTAGGCCGACGACAAATACGCATAGGGGAAGTAGCTTTGGTCGACAGCCGGCTGAAGAAAACCACTTTTCAATAGGTCACTCTTGCGTCCATTCAGAGGGACAAGATGGGTACCAGGACCTTACCATAGGCGGGAAAGGGATTAGGAGTTGCTACTGCTAACCTATTGTCGCATTCTTGCTCATTGCTTAGCCATGACAATTCACGGTATTAATTAATCAGGCGGGTAGTAAAATCAGCAGGTGTGGCACACCCATACTTAATCCTTTTCCCGCCAATGGCAGGGTCGGGTACCCATCTTAGTAGCTCTGTACGGACACGACCAAAGCTGCAATCGATATAACGTATCATACTTATTTATTGTCGGTCTAGTGCACGTGGGACGTCAAGTTGCGTTGGACACATCAGTTCCCATGAGATCTCTGAAGTTAAGCATCGCAAGCCCTTGTCAATACCAACATGGGTGGTTGGTAAAGAATGATGGGTGCTGCAAATTAACTCTCTCCTTCGTCATTTCACCTACCTCTTCATCTCCCGCGGGCAGCCTCCTAAGGGTTCGTCCTGTTATGGCTGCCTGGCTTACTCCCCAACCCTCAAACTAATCCAGTGCGGCACTCCACCCAGCTCCTACACCTAGGAATTTTGCCTCATCTGCTCGTTGCATGGGACAGAAGGTCGTTTCACGTGCAAATGACATAACCCGCCACATGGGACAACGGTTTTACTTCTCATCCGACGGAAGGCGCACTCGGGTCCTCTGTCTCTCGCTCGCAAGGGTTTGTTCCAAAGCAATTAAACCACCAATTCGATCACTGGGCCTTAACGTGAGGGAAAACCTTTGACCCAATGTCGAGTCTGAAATAAGAAAGCAATAATTTCCAACAAAGATTTGAAAAATGCGCTACAGAAAAGAAGGAAACAAGGGTAGTCCTGACTGTAGCAAGTTACCTGTTAAATCTTATCCAACTAGTCTTGGAGCAGTAATACAAGATTGTAAACCAACGTTTAGGCAAGGCGCAAAATGAGGCCGCAGGGTGACGCAGCCCTGCGAAATTCTGCTAGCAGGCAATCACCGCACATTGAATCGCAGTTTTTCAACATACTGGTTTGCAATTTGCGTCAACTAAAATGGCTTTCAACGTAACAGTGATTGCCTGCTAGCAAAATTTCGCAGGGCTGCGTCACCCTGCGGCCTCATTTTGCGCCTTGCCTTAAAGTTCCGTTGATTCGCCAGCTGGAACGTTTTTGAAGCAAAACTTGAAAGAGGAGACTGTTTCTGGTCCCTTTTCACTTGAAATTACATTACTGTAATTACTCTAAGTCAGCGGTCTTAAAACTGTCTTCCGCGGAACCTTGGGGTTCCGCGAGTCAAAATGAATATTCGTTAGCAACGGCAAGATATACTTTTCTAAAGGTGGGATGGGGTTCCCCCAGAACATCTTATAGTTCTAAGGGTTCCGTCAGTGGACAAAGTTTGAAGACCACTCCTCTAAGTGATCATCATCCCCTAATCCCGCCTGTGGCAGTTGTTCAGCTCCTGGCTGTTGACTTAACACAAGAAACTTGTGAACAGGTCGCCGACGTATAACACGTTGCTTCTATACCACGGATTCACTCTTAACACGGGTCAAAAATTGAGGAACATCCCCAAATAACACGGTACTTTTATAGCCCGTGTGGTGTAAGAGCTCACCCCTTGGCGTCGATGGAGACCCCCAACGAACAGTAGGCAGACGAGTTGGTCGGCAACCGGCTGCGGAGAAAACTCTCCAATAGATCACCCTTGTGTCCATTCCGAGGAACAAGATGGGTACCCGACCCTGCCATAGGCGGGAACAAGGGTTAGAAGTTGCCTTTACGTTTTAAGAAAATTACTCTAAGATATTTCAACCCGCCTAGGTGGCGAAATGGGTAGCACGCTCCGTAAATTAGTCAGGAGTTCTAGGTCCCATGCATGGACCGAGGTGGGTTGCCTTCTTTCGGGATTTCCCCGTGTCATACGGGGGGGGGGTAGCTGTAATTAAATTATAACAAAATCGAATATCTCTAAGGGTGATCCTAATTTTGTTCCAGGCAGCACTTCTACACTTAACAGTTCAGGACCAGACTAGATTATAAAAGTTGCAATATTTGTTTCGATAAGCATCCTGAATACCCTTATCTCGCCTGTGGCAGGGTAGGGCCTGCGGGCTCTAGCCCTCACTCCCGTCTATCTTCCACTAGGTCCCCGTCCACCCCACACACTACGACATCCGTACGTATAACCTGCTCCCATGTCGGCCTCGGTCTCCCCCTGTCCCGGGTGCTTCCATCGATCTGCATTCCTGAATTGGACCTAACCAGCTCCTCCTCTCCTCATTACGGGTTCATACCACCTCATTCCGCATTCCGAATAAAAAGTACAAATAAGTGACATAATATTACCACAAAAACAACAAAAAACTCTACTGAGACATGTCTACTTTGTTCTAAAATGCCTTTCATCTCACCGCTCCTTCGTGGGAACACAAGCAAGCTGTGTCTGAATTCCGTTTCCGCCCCTATCAGACGGACAAAGAATATTTACATACTAATTAGAGCAACAGCAACTAAAATGTTGCCTCTTATTCCTCACCAAATCTTTATTGCCAAAATTTCTCTTTCTGTTTTATTTGTTAATGGTGTTTTAGGGTCTTTCAACTATCGACGGTCATTAGAGCCCTGTTCCCAAGCGGTCATCCATGCTAGTACTATCTGGGGTTGTGTTTGTCTTTCTTACAACATACTGTGCTAATGGATGCCATGCCTGATAAGAGCAGGGAAGAATATTGGCATCACCGAATATTTGTGAGGACAGTCCGGAACTTCCGCGCCTACCTGAACACGGTGGGAAAAGCGGACTCAGCAGAATCCCCGCGCTGCCCACGGGCGAACGACCACTTACATCATTCGCCTGCGTCAATTGGGTCGGCGGGATGCACGGTGCTAATTTACCTGATCCCTGACACCATCGTCAACGTTATGTGAGGGGAGCGAGACACCTGGGACTTGGTCTTCCTCTACATCAGTGGTTAACAAATATGAAGTTTTTTTTTTTTGGGGGGGGGGGGGGGGGGGGGGGCGATTCCTGAACACGTTACTGTCCTGACTTCATCCCAAGAGAAAGAGTTCACTTTTTGAATAATAAGTGATACATATACCGTATATCAGCAAGGGGGCAATAGGATTTTAGAGATCCTTGGGTGGGGCAAGGCCAAAAGGAAAGGTTGGGAAACAGGGTGCTACATAGAGCGGCTGTATTGCGTTGGGAAGACCAGTCAGTTCTCGCCTGATAGCTGCAGTTAAGCAACGCAACCCCTGCTAGTACTAGCATGGATGACCGGTTGGGAACACTGGGTACTGATAATACCCAAAAATCGTTTTAACAGTGTAGTGACTCTCCATTAGAACTACGCTGTGGACGGGGCTCTAATGACAGGTGCAGTTGGAAGTTGCTCTAACCATTGACCGAAAACACTTTCCCTTAAGTTTCACTGGGATCCACCTATCATTCAAGATCCCAGTCGCCTGTGTCCACTTTGTCACCCTACACTCACAACAGCCTTAACGGCATTAGAGCCGTTAGTTGACGGGTCCTGAAACACCAACGAAACGAGAAAAAGGGGCGCTACATAGATGACATACTGCGGGAAAATAAGGGAGAGTCGGACTGACTAGCATTCCAGGCTCACGCTAATAACAAGTCAAGTACCAAGGGCACAAGAATCGACCGAGTGTGAAGTAAGGTATGAAACGCTTCTGAACTGGAGCCCAGTCCATTCGTTTGTTGGTGGTTTAGGGCCCTTCAACTACAAGGTCATTACAGCCCCGTCCTCTGGATAGTTCTGATGCAGAGACTGCACAGACACTACACTAATGCGACGACTTTTGGGTATCAACGGAACCCAGTTTCCCAAGCGGCCACCCATGTCAGTACTAACTGGAGCTGCGTTGCTTAACCTCGGTTGTTGTTGTTGTTTGTTGGAGTTTAAGGTCCCGTCAACTACAAGGTCATTAGAGACCCGTCCACTGCATAGTTCTAATGCATATACTGCACAGACACTACACTAATGCGACGATTATTGGGTATTAGCAGTACCCAGCTTTCCCAAGCGACCACCCATGTCAGTACTAACTGGGCTTGCGTTGCTTAACTTCAGTGATCAGACGAAAACTGGTGTGTCCAATGCAACTTGCCGCTCCCTGAAGTCCAAGAGAGGATAGTAGGTGTCTTAGTCGGAACGCTAGCGCCTGACGTCCGACCCCTAGTTAGTTACTGCATTTGACCTACCCCCAAAAAAGATATGAGAATTCAGGATGTGGAAAGAGTGCACTGCTCTAGACAGACTAGTTATAATTAGACACACAACCATACATGACAAACTGGAAAATGTTGACAGGTGCTTCAAGTCTGATCACAATAACCGCGAACAATTAGGACTCACGACATTTCAATATTCACATCACGACTATTCCAACCCCATAGCTTTTTCGAAAACATTTTCATAATGACGTCTAAAATTCGAACAAAGCCGCAATCCATATATTCGTACACGAGCAGTTTAATTTCTGAGCTAACAATGATAGGCTCTTGGCTTGTAAGCTATTTATTTATTTCAAACATGGACTAGCAGTTAGCCAACCTATAAGAAAAGTAATATTAAATAAAGTAAGCAACCCTTATAAACTGTTTCTTTCTATGGTAGGGCCGGCTACCCATCTTTTCCCTCTTGAATGAACACAACGGCGATATATTGGACAGTGATTTTTGGCATCTGGTTGCCGACCAAAGCTGCATCCCCCTATGCTAGGGTTGCCATAATTGTCGGACCACCGACCGGGACATCCCCCCCTTAAAAATATTTTTTCAACAAAATGACAAGAATACGTTAGGATCAATACGTTAGGATCAATCAGTGGCGGATCTGGGTGGGGGGTAGAACCTCAAAAAATGTGCGCCCCAAATATTTTTAAATATTCATAATCCCCGAGTATACATCTAGCTAGCAATTACAAAAAGGTCCTCTCCTGGCCCTTTGACAATGACCTACCTTCAGTGGTTTAGCCAACTACAGATTCGACTGGAAGTATAGAAATGGGGATTATGAAATGGGGATCAGTTGCGCCCCTTTCAGGCAGTGAGGGGGGAGCAATTGCTGCATTGCCCCTCGTCTGGGTCCGCTCCAGGGATCAATGGTGGATCATTCCCGAACAGTCAGTTTCACTGGCAAAATGTGACGTGCTTTCATGGACGAATCTGTACCAAATCTCTAGGCATGTACTGTATATGCGCAGTACTGAATGCAATGATATTATCAGAAAATAATTGTTTAACATGCGAAAATTTTAAATCGACCGGGACACTGACCTCAAAACCGGGACATGTCCCGGTGTACCGGGACGTATGGCAACCCTACCCTATGCTTATTTACCGTCAGTCTACTGTTCGTTGCGGGGGGAGGGGGGGGGCGAGCTGCTACACCTTGGAATTTTGCCTCATCTACCCGTTGCATAGTAAAAGCTCGGCAACTGTGTCAGTAGTTCTAGGTTCGATGCTTGACCGAGGTGGGTTGGCTTCTTTCGGGCGAGTGCGCCTTCTTTCGGATGAGAAGTAAAACGGAGGTCCCGTTTCACTTGCACGTAAAAGAACCCTCTCTACTACGAAACGGGTAGATGAGGCAAAATTTCCAGGTGTAGGAGCTCGCCGCCCCCTGGCTTCGGTGGAATTCCCCAAAAATGAACTGTAGACTGACGATAAATAAGTATAGGGGTTGCAGCTTTGGCCGCCAACCGGCTGCAGAAAAAACTGTTACCAATATATTGCCCTGTGTCCATTCAGAGGGATAAGATGGGTACCCGACCCTGCCATAGGCGGGAAACGGGCTAGGAGTTACTACCCGTTTCATAATAGAGAGGGTTCTTTGACGTGCAGATACCATCGTACACCACACGGGACCTCGGCTCTCTCTCTCTCTCGCCTGAAAGAAGCCAACCAACCTTGGCCCAGTCTCGAACCTATCCTGCACAATTTCCCCCACTATAACAAGCTGCAATAACCCAATCGTTTTTCTTTTCCCCTTTGTTACCTACAGCAGTGGTCTTCAAACTTTGTCGGCTCAGGGAACCCTTAGAACTATAAGATGCTTTGGGGGAACTCCATCCCACCTTTAGAAAAGTATACATTGCCGCTGCTAACGAATTTTCATTTTGACTCGCGGAACCCTCAGCGATGTATTGCGAAACCCTGGGGTTCCGCGGAACACAGTTTAAAGACCGCTGACCTACAGCAACTCCTAACCCCTTTCCAGCCTATGACAGGGTCGGGTAGCAATCTTGTCACTCGGAATGCACACAAGGGCGATATAATGGACAGTGTTCTTTCCGCAACCGGTTGCCGACCACAGCTGCAACCCCTATGCTTATTTGTCGTCGGTCTACTGTTCGTTGGCCCCCTTCGTTACCTATCCCTAACAAAAATAACTTTCACATCGAGGCGAGTGAACGACAATATCGCAAGATGGTTTTTTGCTACTGTTCACTAGCCTTTGGTCACACCATTAGGTATAATTTAGGGAGGGAGGAGGGGGGGGGCGAGAAAAATGTAGTTGTGGTTGAAATTTTTTGAATGAAATTCTCAAATTGTTGTCAGAAATTTAGCTATGATTTCCCCCATTAGAGGAAATGAACTCACTCACCCCCTAAAACAGCCGTTGCGATAACACTTTTGTGTACATTCATATGCAGTATATATAGCTAGATCAAAAATTTCCTTCAACGCGTTGCTCCGTCTGTACAGCACAGCAACATTTAAAAAAAGTGGTTTTTAAAAAGCAGTTTTTCAAAGTGAGGGGGAGAGAAAAAAAAGTTGCTGGACAAACAAACGAAATATATCGGCGTCGCTCGTTTTGTACAGTATATAATAGACTGTACTGTGCACACAGAACCAGACAACGTACCCCGATCCTATAACATTTCCTTGGTTTTCTTCTGATTCCTTTCATCGTTGCTCGTTATTACGTACTGTATATCAGCTCCGCACAATGAACACAGCAGTCATGAACAAAATAATGAAGTCCATTGGTTTCTAATGGTAACCGCTGAGTGACATTTAACTAGTCAACTGATGAATTTCGACTATTACCACCTAATAATTTTAATTGCTTCAAATACAAACATCTCAGGGCATGTCTGTTCCACAGGAAAGTCCCAATCAAGTTGAAAGAGAACTTTTACAGGGCAGTGGTTAGGCCAGCGAAACCCGCCGCAGTGGCGTAGTGTTTACCACGCTCGGCAACTGCGTCAGTAGTCCTAGGTTCGATACTGGGCCGAGGTGGGCCGGCTGATAGCATTAAGTTGTTTAGCAGACTGTTGAAAATAGGTTTTGAGGGTCCTCTAGATAGCAGGTTATCCTTTGCAGGATATAAGGGGAGAAATGATCATCTGTTCAAACTGAAGGAGATCAGGGCCCGAACAGACTCATATTACTGGTCCTTTTTTCCTAGGGTCTTCCGGCAATGGAATGCTCTTGATGAGGACAAGGTGAAGAACTTTCTGGAAGAAGGCGCCATTATAGTGGGCAGGCGATGTATGGCAGAATAGATGCTTTGCTTCAGGTTCCTTGGGGCTTTAAAATGAGTGAATTTTTAGGAACGAGAGATATTCTCTCCACTGCCAATTTGGCCTATCACGGCTGCTTGCAGTTTATTCAACTAGAACTAGCTTCTTTCGGGCGAGAGAGAGGCCGCGTAGGTCCCACGTCCCACACAAACCAAAGTCCCGTGCAGGTGTACGATGGCTCTTGCACGTAAGAGAAACCTCTCTACTACGCAACGGGTAGATGGGGCAAAATTTCCAGGTGTAGGAGCTCGGTGGAGTGCCCCAACCAATAGCAGACCGACAACAAATAAGCATAGGGGTGCAGCTTTGGCCGGCAACCGGCTGCAGAAAAAACTATGACCAATATATCGCCCTATGTCCATTCAGAGGGACAAGATGGGTACCCGACCCTGCCATAGGCGGGAAAAGGGTTAGGAGTTGAGTTGCTTTGGTTAGGCCAGCTACGCTGTCTGAAGCAGATTGTTGAGCGGCATGTTGCATTGGACGCACCAGTTCTCGCCTGATCAGTGAAGTAACGCAACCCAGGGGCGGATCCAGAGTGGAGCAATGCAGCAATTGCTCCCCCGTCAGTGCCTCAATGGGGCGCATATTTCAACTGATGCAAGATTCAACTTTAGGCATTTTTGCATTGTTATCCCTAGTCCAATCTGCAGTTGGCTAAACCACTGCAGATGGGATTTTGTCTAAGGGTCAGTACTGTAATAGCTAGCTAGAATAATACTAAGGGATTCGGAATAATATTTTGAAGTGCTCCCCCCCTCAATCCGCCCCGACGCAACCCAGGCCAGTGCTAACATGGGGGGCCACTTGGGAACACTGGGTACTGCTAATAAATACCCAAAAATCGTCGCATTAGTGCAGTGTCTGTGCAGTTTCTGCATTAGACCTACTCAGTGGACGGGGCTCTAATGACCTTGTAGTTGAAGGGCCGTACAACACCCACGAAATAAAAAGGAGCAGAGTGTTGGGCAGAGAAGAAGAGCCACGTCAATTGAATTCAAGTAGCCAAGGTGCAAATGCTGCGGTAATGAGTGGGGTGTCGAGAGCTGATACAATTAGGAATGAGTATATATATTAGAGGCTGTTTGGGGGGGGAGACATCGCGGAATAGATGAGGGAGAGTAGATTGAGGTGGTATGGACGCGTATTGAAAAGAGGGGAGGAGGGAGCCCAAAGCAGACGTGGGAGCAGGTTGTTCGTAAGGATATGGTAGGATACGGATAAGGATATGGACAGGAACCTGATGGGAGATAAGTGGAAGTGGAGGGCTGCACCCCGCAGACCCGACCCTGCCACAGGCAGGATAAGGGTATTATGAGTGCGTGTCTATATCACAAGGAGAATGTCTGCGAGAATTAACTGCGGACCCTTTTCCAACAAGAAAACTTCACGCGAGCCGCCTGTTTTGATAACGTAACATTCAGAAGCAGCGACCAGGTTAACACCCTGTAGAAGTAGTAATAAAAAACTAAGTACTAACCCTTTTCCCGTTAATGGCAGGGCTGGGTACCCATCTTTGTCCTTGTGAATGGACAGCTGTAACCCCTATGCTTATTTATCGTCGGCCTTTAACACCCTTGTAGAACAGTGGTCTTTAACCGGTGGTCCACAAGAAATTATTACCGATCCACGAAATGCTTTCACCCGACCATACAGCTAAACCACATATGGGCAACCCTAGGCCTTCAACTTGCTTAGATTCGGGTCCCTGATCTGCTACAGTCATTGATCGGAGCAAAGCCACCAACCTACTATTAAGTCACTATTGCGATAAACCATTCCCTAGCTGGCCCTTCACCCAGAGCTACCCACAATAACCTCCGAACTAGGAAAAGTTGCCCAGCCTGTGCTACCGGTCTGTGGGGTGTGATACCGGTCCGCGAAATATTTCTTCTTCTTTTGCCGGGTCGTGAGTGTAAAAAGGTTGAGGAACACTGCTGTGGGAGGAGAATTAAAATTGATTATATCAGTGGTGTCAATTTCAACCTCGGGCCAGTTTGTTTCACCAACTAAATTCACGAGGGCCACTTCACCAAGTAAACCTCCCTCGGGTTGCTTTTATATCAAGTAATATTCAGACGGGCCGCCAGGGTGACAGGAGAATGGAGGTAAACGATATCACGGATGGCACTTTTCCAACAAGAAAAATTCACGTTGGCCACATTTCCAACAGGGAAAATTTACATGGGCCACATTTCCAACAAGGAAAATTCACGCGGGCCGCCCTTCTTCAAGCAAAATTCACACGGGCCGCCAGTGTAACAGGAGAATTGAGATGAACTATATCGCTGAATGGCTGTTTTCCTACAAGTAACATTCAAGCGGGCCTCTTTTCCAACAAGTACAATTCAGGCGGGCCGTTTTTTTTATCATGTGAGATCAACAAAGGGCGGCCAGTTTAACACCCTTTTCCCAGCCCATGGTAGGGCCGGGTACCCATCCTGTTCCGCTGAAGAGACACAAGTACGATATATTGGATAGTGTTTTTCCGCAGCCGGTTGCCGACCAAAGCTGCAACCCCTATGCTTATTTATCGTTGGTCTACCGTTCGTTGGAGAATTCCACCGACGCCAGGGGAGGGGCGGGCTCCTACACCTGGAAGTTGTTGCCTCATCTACCCATTTCATAGTAGTGAAGGTTCATTTACGTGCAAATGACATTGTACACCACACGGACCTTCGTTTTACTTCTCATCCGAAATTCGGTTCGCCGGTGTTTTAGGGCCTTTCAACTACAATGTCATTAGAGCCCTGTCCACTGCGTAGTTCTAATGCAAAGACTGCACACACATTACACTAATGCGACGTTTTCCCAAGTGGCCACCCATGTCAGTACTAGGTAGCGTTGCGTTGCTTAACTTCAGTGATCAGACGAGAAGTGGAGTGTCCAACGTAATAAGCAGCTCCCCTCTCATCCGAAGGAAGGAGCACTTTGGGCCTCTTTCTCTCGCAGGCAACCAGGGCGGGGGAGAGAGGGAGCGATAAATTGCGTTGGACACACCAGCTCTCGTCTGATCACTGAAGTTAAGCAACGCAACCCCGGTACTGCTAATACCCAAAATCGTCGCATTAGTGTAGTGTCTGTGCAGTCTCTGCATTAGAACTACGCAGTGGGCAGGGCTCTAGCAACCTTGTAGTTGAAGGGCCCTAAAACACAAACAAAGAACAACAACCAAGGCGGATCTAACACCCTGTAGTAGACGAAATGAAATAAATTATATCAGTAGTGTCAATTTTAACCACGGGACATTTTTTTCAGCAAGTGAAATTCACGCGGGCCGCTTTCCCAGCAAGTAAAATCCACGCGGGCCACTTTTCTATCAAGTAAAAATTTTCCACGGGTTACCAGTGGCCAGCAACGGGAGAAATGAGGTAAAACTATATCAGAGGGGTGTCAATGTCAACTACGAGCGTCTTTTCCAACAAGCAAAATTCCAGAGGCCCACTTTTTAAACGTGTAAAATTCAAGCCGGCAAGCCAATTTAACACCCATGTAGTAGAATTATACTAGCAGTGTGAATTTCCCTCACGGGCCATTTTTTTCAACAAGGAAAACTCATGCGGGCCGCAAGTCATGTATCCAGTAATATCGAGGAAATATCCAGTTTCCTTATATCAGATTTTTTGATAAATGGCTTAACTAGTTTGGGCCAAACATTGTTTGAGGGGCCCGCTACCACAAATTCCACCTGGGCCCGGATTTTCTCTCGACTGTCCTGAAGTATTGATAAATTGTAATTGAATGGTACATAGCCATCATCATCATGCCATTATCCCATCAGTGGCAGGGTCGGGTCTGCAGGTTCTAGCCCTCCACTCCCGTCTATCTCCCACCAGGTCCTTCGTTGTTTGTTTGTTTGTTGGTGTTTTAGGGCCCTTCAACTACAAAGGTCATTAGAGCCCCGTCCACAGCATAGTTCTTATGCAGAGACTGCACAGACACTACACTAATGCGACGATTTTTGGATATTAGCAGTACCCAGTTTTTCCAAGCGACCACCCATGTCAGTACTAGCTGGGGTTGCGTTGCTTAACTTCAATGATCAGACGAGAACTGGTGTGTCCAAACGGAATTCGCCGCTCCCTTCACCAGGTCCCTGTCCACCCAACACACTACCATTCTAACTAATTCTCCCGTTTTCCTGTAAGGTTCCCCACATTTTACGTCCCTAACTAAGATTTGCGCCCTTTTGATTTATAAGACTGTTCTGACTGGGGGCACCCCAGCCAGGCGTTTGAAACCTGCAGGAATATAGGACGGGTTGTCTGTGGAGGGATGCCGACCTACCCCACAGAATACACTCAACGCATTATCTGCCATGGGAGCAGAGGTCTGCACCCCATGATACTGCGGACACATGTTAATGACGGCCCGTGGCAAGCTCGCTCACCCCTGAGCGCCGCACTGGGATTTTGATCCCCTGCACCTTATGCTTTCTTTTTTAGGTCGACATTTTTCATAACTGAATGGTACATAATAGAGAACATTGTACTAAATTTTGCACGAAAAAGAACCCCCCTCTTCTACGCAACGGGTAATGAGGTGAGGCAAAATTCCCAGGTGTAGGAGCTCGCCCGTGGCTTAGCCGAAGTGCCCCAACGAACAGTAGATCAGCGATATATACTCTTAGGGGTTGCAGCTTTGGTCGGCAACCGACTGCGGAAAAACAATGTCCAATATATCAACCTTGTGTCCATTCAGAGGTGACAAAGATGAGTACCGGACCCTGCCATAGGCGGAAAAAAGGATTAGTAGTTGCTATATATTACTAATATTTAAATAGCATTGGCCTATTATATTGTTTTTTATGTCAGGAACTAGAACTCTTTTACCCTCAGGTAACCTCTCAGGACTTTTTTCACTTTCACAACTTTTTAGTACTTATGGGACAGCCGGGCAAGAACTTTGACACCCCCATGACCTCTGTAACTAACAGTTTTCTTCAACTGATCTATTTTTAGCCTACGGCAGGGATGGATATCAAATGAGTTAGGACTGTCAAAGCAGAACCGGAAGTGTTTCTTGCAGCAATAGGAAACACAAACTGAAATAATAGAAAAGTGAAGAGGAACCAGATATGAGAGTGAGAGCACATGGACGACAAATGCTGGACGATGGCCGGCTGCCAACCTAAATGAATCGGAACGCTATTGCCCGGGAGAACCCCACTGGGGATATCAGCATTTATTTCAAGCCACCACTCAGTTCAACGAGATAGCTCAGAGGTAGCGTGCTGGACTCGTGAAGTTAACAACACAGGTTCGAACCTTGTCAAGGTAAGTGATAGTGTCCTAGGATTAGTACCGGGGGAGTGAAATTTAGTGCAAATTTTTTAACTCTAACACGAACACAGCTCGTGATCATAACTTTAGAGATATAATTTCCAGACAAGGACCTAGATCCCCCCCTGTCGTCCTTTTAGGATAATTCGAATATAAATCAGCAAACTCGATATTTTTCGTGAGAAAATAATTCCTGATAAAGCCTCTATATCATGTAGTTTAACATGCCTTATCAGTTGTACAACTTTATTGGCCCGTGGTGCGTGTGCGACAATTTCAGAAGAAAATTTTGTCGGAAGTTTGGCCAAATAATGGGGAAGGAGAAGCCACTTCGTACAAACAAACTTAAGTCCAAACTCAGGTGTTGTGCTTTATTTAAACTATTTAAGGTAAACACAAAATGACAACTACTACCTCGTCCAGTCTGTAAAGATTACTAAAACGGGCACATTACCAAAAACACGTGGTCCCTTGTAACTCTGCAGTCAAAAAAAATGACTGAAACTTCTATCCCTGGACCTATAAAAAGGGCACAATTTTTATATACATGTCAGCGGTTGAACTGCGCTAGACACACCACTTCTGGTCAGATCACTGAAGTTAGGCAACGCAACCCAAGTTAGTACCGACATGGGTGGATGGTGGGCAACACTGAGTACTGCTAATTTCCCCACTCCTACCTCTCCCGCTCCTATCCCCTCTCACTCGTGAGCAGCCTACACAGGGTCCGGCCCGTTATGGCTGCTTGGCCGACTCCCCCACTCACTGGCATAACAAACTACAGTCCAACCCCGTTAGTGCAGACCCGTGAGGGACCCACCATAAGTGTCTTCACTGACCGAGTGTTTCAATATCCAGCATGTTCAATTTTAGGTCTAATTGGTGCTCATTTGCCCGGGACCTACCTAGCTGTCTTCATTAGCGGGACAATTTCTTTATCCGGGGTTAGACTCTCACAGTAATTCACACAACACAGGTGGGCTCATCAGCTTGGTTTGTTGGTGTTTTAGGGCCCTTCAACTACAAGGTCATTAGAGCCCCTGGGCTCATCAGGTGAGTTTAGGTTGGCAGCAATCATCATTCAGTATTAATATGGTTTCGTTGGATCCCTTGACCATAACCAGGTGGATGTCTTAAATATCTAAAAGGCACTCTAGTACCAGATCCAGTAAGAAACAGTGCTGAAATAAGACATGGGTCATACCTTTCATCATCATCATACCCTTATCCCGCCAGTGGCAGGGTCGGGTCTGGGGGTCCCTGAACATGCTCTGACTGGGGCACCCCAGCCAGGCGTCTCAAACCCGCAGGAATATTGGCTGGGTTATCTGTGGAGGGGGGGGATGCCGGCCTACCCCACTATGTGTCATACCTTTCAAGTTTACAATTCCCTTCTCCTTATAACAACACATCATGCAACTCACCTTCTGCATCACCTGACGCCTAATTTTTTTTCGAAATTTAACTTACAGGAGGGATGTGCTTCCAAATTGTTGTATAACCCGGATAAAAACCACAGTTCACCGGATGCTAATAATTGCACCAATAATTAAGAAGTGTTGACCAGGCTGCAGGTAAGTCGGCTATTACACGATATGTTCTCATGTAACACGAACGACCCAACCGCTGAGAATAAAAAAAGTTATCATAATTTCCAAAAGAGTGAGGAATTTCTCCAAGTTGTGGAAATTCATTACGGAATTTTTGTCTGAAGTTCAACTTGGTGTCCATACTCACTCAGTCGCAAATTGATAATCATATTTAAATCTCAACAGGGTACTCAAAGGTATTCTGTTTGCAGTGATCACAAATGCAATAAGCACGGGGGGGGGGGGGCTTCAACCTAAAAAAACTCCAATCAAAGTGTCATCATCATACCCTCATCCCGCCTGTGGCAGGGTCGGGCCTGCCGGTTCTAGCCCTCCACTCCCTTCTATCTCCCACCAGGTCCCCGTCCACCCCACACACTGCCATATCCTTACGGACAACCTGCTCCCACGTCTGCTTCGGTCTCTCCCTGCCCCTGGTGCTACCGACCACTTGCATTCCTGGTAGGGTCTTAACGAGCTCCTCCTCCCCTCTTCTCATTACGTGACCATACCACCTCAGCCTATTCTCCCTCATTTTTTCGGCCATGTCCACCACTCCCAGGCCACCTCTGATGTACTCATTTCTGATTCTATCAGCTCTCGACACCCTATTCATGTACCGCAGCATTCTATAGACGCGGCTCTTTGGGCAGTAAGGCCCAACATTCTGATCCATATAGCACAACTGGCCTAACTACTGCCCTGTAGAACTTCCCTTTCAGCTTGATGGGGACCCTCCTATCACACAGGACTCCACTTCAGCCATCCCCCATTGATTCTGCGGGTCACTTCAGCCTCTATCTCCCCGTTGCTTTGGAACGTTGAACCTAACTACCTTACCTCTTGCACCTTTTTCATCAGTTCGCCCCTGGAGGGTACGTCACCATTATTTTCCTGTCCTTCCCAATTGAAAGCTAAATACTTAGTCAAAGGGTTAAGAGTACCTATGAAAATTAAATTAACACTGATGCAAGTGAGTGAAAAATCGTCAGATTCTTACATGAATTTTCGTATGGGTTGTTGAATTATTTTGCTGATTTTTCAGGTAGGAAACCAAACTATTTTCCATAGGTAAAGAGTATTTTTTAAACACATTTTAGAGGTGATTTTAATTTTGGTGTAACGCATCTATCGTATAAAAACAGATTTGAATGTGCAGTCCAACAAATGACAAGAGGATGGTTGAAATTTGTGGACAGGTTCAATTGCAGTAGACTGTAGAAAGTTAATTATTATTACTTTTAACAGGTGAGGTGCCAAAGTTGTTAGTCTTGTGAGAGGAACATTTTTTATCTTACCGATGGAAAGAGAAAGAGAGAGTGGTCTTCAAAGGTATGTATTATACTGCTATTAATTATGTTATAAATAATTTTTCCGGTCAACACCAATTGAATTAATTGGCAAGACAAGTATCATTTCTAAATCTTCTTTTCCACATTTCCAAATCTAACGTTTTTAAATCATATCCACACAAACCCGAATTTCATACAATCCTACCTGTACAATTAAAGTAAAAAAAAGAAAGTAAATTTCGGAGGTTGTGGGGGGAGAGGGACTGCAGAAGGAGTAAAACGCCCAGTAAAAAAACTGATCAGAGAATATAAATGTGTAATGAGTAATTGATAAGTACGGTTAATATTTAAAGGTAGCCCAAAAACCTACCCCTCTCCTTTTCTTCCCTCTTGTCGTTTTATTGTTGGACTTTCACGTAGGAAATGCTCAAACGCAAAATAAGAAGTTCAACACGCGACCTACAGTATGTCAATATAAAGATTTAGTTTAATATGAAGCAATAAGTTAGCAGAATATATTCAGACTTTAATAAGAGCCTTTTTTAGATATCAAATTGAAACACTTGAAAAATAATAAAACTTCAAGAGCGGTTAATAATTGTCCGTCTAGCTATTAGCGGCAGGTAAAGACACAGGATGGGGGAGGTCAGAATGAAAGAAGCAACGATAATATTCGATTCAATTACTAAACATTTTAAATATGTCGACATTTTGCTATTGTTTCCATTCAACATAACAAGCTGACGAGTCCAAAAACAAAAAACCACAAAAGCTTTAAAAGCAAAATACTGATAAGCCTATGTTATTAATGCGCGTCTTTCATACAACTAGAGGAGAAGGGGGAGAGAGAGATGCAGATATGGATTGATTAAAATGTATTATACCATTTAATTAACTCGAGATATAAATGTTCGACCTAACCCTTGTTCAAATAACACCGCCAAAGGACAAAGTGGTTCCATTGCTAAGTTTTGGAAACTAACAGCCTCATGCTAAGAAAAAAAAAACAAAGCACACGAGTAGAGTTAAAAAAAAGCGTTTGCAATCACCTATATGATAATGCTAGTCGATAACCAAACAACAACTTCTCTACCTATTTATACATGGCCGGCTTTGGATATGCAGTATCAAAAAGTCGCTATGACAAAACAGTTTGCAAAAAGGAAACAAAGTGGGGAATGATTCTCACAACACACAAAAACCCCAATAGATTTCAATGGCCTGTTTTTCATTCCCCCGACACACCAAAACCGTCAATTCGAATTGAACTTACCATTAGATCGTATGCCGGACAACAGCTGAGGCCATTAACGATGTTTTCTTCAATTGAAATCGAAGAAAATCAAGTGAAATATCTTAAGAAAAACCTTACGAAATGTACGACGTTTCCAAGATAATAAAATGGAGTACACTCGTTGCTACATAAGCAGGTTTTAGGCAAGGCACCAGTGCATGGGATTCTTCCAGGTGACGTCACTTTACATTCCAAACCAAAAACCAATTCTTAATCGGATGTCACATTTCAATTTCAGATTCAGTAGCAAAAATGTTAATTGACGAAGCGGTGTGTGCGCAACTATTCCAGTGCTATTTTCAACCGGACAATGAGAACAATTTGCGAAGAGGACTCTTTAGATAGTAAGACACTATTGTTTTGTTTTTTTTTTTGTTGTTGATTATATTCGTCTGCTTCTTAATATATAGTCCCAATGTTTCTTAGGGCTAGTTCTTTCCAACGTTCGGTTTTTACGCTATCCAAACTCACACACACATTAATAATTTAATAGTTGTTAAAGACGTATACCTTACTAAATATGGTAACTGTAGATTAAGTAATGAATCACTACTATGTACCCTCGACCAGATAATAGAATTTTGACAAAAAAACTATCAGAATTGAACATACTTTTAGAAGGGCGTCAATAACAAAGCATTCGAAAATTGACTCTCGTGTACCACTCAAAGTCTCAATGTACCAGCGCCGTAACAATAGAGCTATTCGAAGAATACGTCGGAGTGACATTTCGACGTTAGTACATATTCAGAGGCGGCTAATTTCTTCGAATCCCTAAAAATTTGTCTCTGTTCTAACGGATATTTATTCCATCTAACTGAATTTATAATCATTCGTTCGCCTTACGGGTGGATTTCATATTTTGCATTACGGTCCATGAGTTGTTTAGAACAGGAAAGTCAAACTGGCGGCCCGTGGGCCTCCAGTTGCGACTAAAGTTGCATCTAAAGTTGCGCCTAAAATTGCGACCCCCATAATCGCTCTAACGTAGTATACATATACCAGGGATGGCACCCAGGGCGATTTTATTGGCACGTGGCAAGTTCATAAACAGGGTAACCTACATCATCATCATCATACCCTTATCCCACCTGTGGCGGGGTCGGGTCTGCGGGTTCTAGCCCTCCACTCCCGTCTATCTCCCACCAGGTCCCCGTCCACTCCGCACACCGCCATATCCCTACGGACGACCTGCTCCCACGTTAATTTTGGCCTCCCCCTGCCCCGGGTGCTCCTGACCACCTGCATTCCTGGTATGGCCCTAACGAGCTCCTCCTCCCCTCTTCTCATTATGTGACCATACCACCTCAGCCTATTTTCCCTCATCTTCTCAGCGATGTCCACCACCCCCAGACTACCTCTAACATATGCATTTCTAATTCACCCCACTCGTGTACCGCAGCATTCGCATCTCGGCTACTTGCATTCTAGTTACATGGCTTTTTCTCACTGCCCACCACTCTGAACCATATAGCATAGCTGGCCTAACCACTGTCCTGTAGAACTTCCCTTTCAACTTGATTTGGGGAGCGGCGAGTTGCGTTGGACACACCAGTTCTCGTCTGATCACTGAAGTTAAGCAACGCAAGCCCAGTTAGTACTGACATGGGTGGTCGCTCGGGAAAGCTGGGTACTGCTAATACCCAATAATCGTCGCATTAGTGTAGTGTCTGTGCAGTCTATGCATTAGAACTATGCAATGGACGGGTCTCTAATGACCTTGTAGTTGACGGGACCATAAACACCAACGAACGAAAAAATTCAACTTGATTGGGACCCTCCTATCACACAGGACTCCGCTTGCCAAACAGGGTAACCTACGGTATATAATATATAGCCAAACCAAACTGTAACTCATAACCCCTTTCGCACCTATGGCAGGGTCGATCTGAACGGACACAAAGGCGATATATTGAACTGCCGGTTGCCGACTAAAGCTGCAACCCCACGTTTATTTACCGTCAATCGACTGTTCGTTGGGGCATTCCACCGACGCCAGGGGGGGCAGAGCTCCTGCACCTGGAAATTTTGCCTCACCTACCCGTTGTATAGTAGAGAGGGTTCTTAGACGTGTAAATGCCATCGTACACCACACAGGACCTCGATTCTACTTCTCATCCAAAAGCAGGCTCACTTGGGACCTCTCCTCCCCCCCCCCCAAAAGAAGTCAACCCACCTTGGTCCAGTATGGAACCTAGAACTACTGACACTGCTGACGAGCGTGCTACCCACTGCGCCACCGAGGCGGGTCATAAAGCCAAACCAATCAATTGGTTGTTGTTGTTTTGTTGGAGTTTAAGGTCCCGTCAGCTACAAGGTCATTAGAGACCCAATCAATTGGTGAAATTTCCCGTAATAAACCGGAAGTAAGGGTACCCTACTATCTGGCACGTTAGTAAATAAAGAAATATAACTTTTTAAATTTTTGGCACGCCAGCTGAAATAGGTTCGCCACCCCTGCCATATACAGTCTTCTACTCAGAGGCGCCACAAAAGGGGGACAGTTGCTCCTGGGCTGTGGCAACTGTCTGGTAATTCCAAATTGATTACCCAAGTGTACGAGCTGCATTGACCCACCACACAAAGACTAATACAGGACAAAGTTAAGGAATGTGGGTTAGGGCAGTGGAGACAGAGTTTGGGGGGAAGGACGGCAAAGAAAACGCTGAGAGTGTATGGGAAAAAGCTTAACATGGGGAGGTAATCCATGACAATACGTGGGAGAGCTCACTTCTGTTTCGGGCAAGAGCTGAGTCACTGGAAACGAAACAGAGGATGGCAAAGATCACAGGTGGAGAGGAGGGCTGTGGATTATGTGGGGACCAAATGGAGGATGTCAGGCATGTTATACTGCCTTGTCCAGCGCTGGATCACTGCAGGAGGGTTTTGGGAACCCCCACATTGGAAGAGGTTCTGGGGGTGATGGGTGCTGGGGTGGAGCGGCTGGAATGGGTGCGATAGGCAAAGGTGTTGCTAGGGTGCTGGTGGCGATCTAGGCATATGGGTCTAGCAAGGTATCCGTCGCAAAGGATTACACATTCATACGTGTTCCACAGGCATGCATAAACCCAGTTTCACCTTGTACTGCCTGTCAGTTCTGCCCCACCACTTCCCGCCTATCTCCCTGCAGGTCCACATTCACCCCCACATCCCATCATATCCCTCCGTAGAAGCTGTTCCCACGTCTGCGTTTGTCTTCCTCTACCCCAGATGCTTTCCAAAACTTGCATCCCCGTAATGGACAGAACGAGTTCCTCCTCCTTCTCCTCTCGTAACATGCACATAGCACGTCAATCTATTTCGCAACGTCCCCACCCCCAAATTGCCCCTGATGTACTCATTCCTTATTTTATCTGCCCCTTCTACTCTTCCTACCCCCTCTCTTCCTCCATTCCAACCCACCCCTCTCACCCTCGAGCGGCCTCCACAAGGTTCGGTCCGATATGGATGCTTGGCCGCTTCCCCAACCCGTTAGTGCAACATACTAACATACATATTCACCTTGATACTCCACGAGCGAGCGTCTTATTGCGTTGTGCACACCAGTTCTCGTCTGGTCCCTGAAGATAAGCAACGAAATTCTAGCTAGCACTAACATGGGTGGCCGCCTGGGAAAACTGGGTGTCGGTAATACGCACAAATCGTCGTATTAGTGTAGTGTCTGTTCATTAGAACTGCGCAGTGGACGGGGCTTTAATGACAATGTAGTTGAAGGGGCCTAAATCATCAACAGTACAAAATTGACACTCCACACATGTATAGCAGCATGAGCATTCCTCCGCCATGTCCTCAGCCTTAGGCTGGCAGCCGGTTACGTTAACTGTTTCCTATAAGTTTCTGAATTAGTGTTGTGGGTTGGGGAGAAGCCAGACAGCCATAACAGGACGAACCCTTAGGAGGCTGCCCGCGGGAGATGAGGAGGTAGGTGAAAGGTTAAAGGAGAGGGTTAATTTGCAGCACCCAACGTTCTTTACCAACCACCCAAGTTGGTATTGACGTGGGCTTGCGCTGCTTAACTTCAGTGATCTCACGGGAACTGGTGTGTCCAACGCAACTTGGCTGCACTCCTGCTACTCTCATCCTAATATCAGGGCTCTCCAGCACTGCCTGACACTGATCCATATAGCATAGCTGGTGTAACCACTTCCCTTTCAACTTTATTGGGACACAGGACTCCACGTGCCTGTCTGCACCTCAACCACTCCACATTGATCCAGGGGGGGGTCTCATCTGAATCTATTTCCTCATTACTTCTAAGTTCCCCATTGATTCTAAGTACTTAAAGTCCGGCAACTCTTTAACCAACTCACCTCCAGAGAGTACGTGAACCCTATGCTTCACAACAGAATCTAGCTTCTCTTGCCAGGCTCCTCGAGACTAAAAATAAAGCAATTGCTGACAACGAATACGTACGAATTTATTTTAGGCAATAACTTTATATTGAAAATAAATTATCGACATAGTTAAACATGATCAATATTTCTAAATAGTTAGCAAGTTTAACCAGCAACATATAACGAGTTTATTAATTGTACAGTGAAATCTGTAATGTTGACTACCTCATATGTTGGCCAACCTTACTATGATGACCACGTTGATGGTAACCAAAATGTGTTTTATCCTGCATGTTGGTCATCCTTTCCCACGTTGATTAAAACAATTGATCCCAAGACCGCCAACAAAAATAGGTTTCACTGTATTAAACTAAT
The DNA here is from genome assembly GCA_013389805.1 of Trigoniulus corallinus. NCBI lineage: Eukaryota > Metazoa > Arthropoda > Diplopoda > Spirobolida > Trigoniulidae > Trigoniulus > Trigoniulus corallinus. Next base: position 21,703,895 of record JAAFCE010004209.1, on the reverse strand, counting down.
AAATTCGTGATAGACATCTTCAAAAACTTAACAATTTTCATTCGTATCACACGACAAGTACTGAGCACTTTAAGTTCGATATCTAAAAATATCCTAAATATTAACCTAACTCTTCCATGCCTTTATGGTTGAGCTCCAAATAAAATTCTGAAAGCCATCTAAAAATAAATATATATTTTCTCTTCTTTAAATACAACATTAAATATTTAATTCCGTATCAATAACGCCACCTATTATCATTTCATTTTAGCCGGCACCTGAAAGAATTTGATTGATAACCAGGGCAACAATCCCATAACAATTATTGGAATGAGGGCATGCACAATAAAAGCACAGAAGTACACCACAGTAATTGACTTGGAATCAGGAATACCATAAGAGCACAATACTGTTATCAACACACTTAAAATGCTCAGTAATCCTTTCAGCATTAAACTCATTGGAATCTGGTAATATTTACCAAATGATTGATGAAGTGAGGACACTATTCCAATCCCAAGAATAGTTCCAGTGTAACGCCAAAACATATAAAAGGGTGTTGTGTTCAAGTGAACCCAATCTGGATGTGCGCACCATTTTTGTGCTAAAGGTATGGACCAATTAGGATCAAAATTTAAAGCTGAAAATTAAAAAAAAAAGGTGACACTATTTAGAGAGGAAACAAGCTCAACTCTATCAGGTACATCTTGGAAAGCATCTTACCTAGTATTCCATAATAGCAAATCATAGTTGTCAAGAACATGAAGGAAATTGTACCCAGGTGCCATTTGATGGTCAACGATGAGACATTTACATGACTGATAATGTACCCCAAAATAATTCCTGAAATTAAGAAAATAATGAGGTATGTTCACTATGAAAATACACGTAATGAGAAGAGGGGAGGATGAGCTCGTAGGTCCATTACATGAATGCAGGTGGTTGGCAGCACCCGAGGCAGGGGGAGAGACCAAAGAAGACGTGGGAGCAGGTTGTCCGTAAGGATGTGGTAATGTGTGGGATGGATGGGGACGTGGGGGGAGATAGGCGGGAGTGGAAGACTAGATCCCGCAGACCCGACCCTGCCATATGCGGGATAAGGGCATGATGATGTTCACTATGAAAATATATATATATATATATATATGGCTTATGATCATTTCAGGGGAAGGGGCAAATGTGAACACACTCAAATTGAGTAAACCTTCACGTTAAAATTGTCTACTAGTTAGGTCCTTTGAGGACACCAGAGAAGGGCATGTCATAAATTATGCAAAACTCGCATTATTTCAGAAAATGTTCCTTAAAAACAAATACCTTTCTCATATCGTACATGAACCAAACTGCCTGGCAAAAAAAGATCATTTGCCGAGTACAGTTCCGAATAAAACGTGGCTGACAGTTTCGACTTTTTGCAATGCAGCAACCATTGTCACAAAACTCACAAAATTTCGACTCAAAGTTTGAAAATTATCAAAAACACAGGTTTAGAATCCGATGCCAAATCTTGGGGAAATGCAAAATTCACGTCGAATAAAGGCCTCACCAAGCCTCTCCTAGACTAAACTAACGTAACCAAACGTAAATGACATAATCATCCATTTATTCAACCTGTCACTAGCTCTCGCACTAGGCCCTATCCACCCCACACGCCAACATACTTCATACTGCCTGTTTTCACGTCTGCTTTGACCTGCTCTGCCCCGGGTGCTTCCAATAACTTGTATTCCCCATAATGGGCCTGACCAACTCATCCATCCTCTTTTATAACATACCCATACCGCAGAATTCGCATTTCAACTACTGGCACAACCAAACCTAAATGATCCCAACTTAAAGTAACCCAAGCGGTCAGAAGCGGGACCATGCACTATGCTTTTTTTGTTTTGTTGGTTTTTATTAGAGCTCCGACCACTGCATAGTTCCAATGCAGAGGCTGCACAGACACTACGCTAATGCGACGATTTTTGGGTATTAGCGGTACCCAGTTTTCCTAGCTGGGGTTGCGTTGCTTCATTTCAGTGATCATACGAGAACTGGTGTATCCAACGCAATAAGCCGCTCCAGAAAAAATGGAACCGGAAAATCTCATATTTTATGAACTGCTCGTATTAGGCGACTTGAAATGTCTGCATTATTTGAGGAGTTTATTCCTAAACGTTTATATCAATTGTAATCTCTAAGGCCGACTGAGTTTCTGTCCAGTTGGAACCCTTTCCCCACCTTCCTGAAATGGTTTTAAGCCATGCAATGAGAAATGAATTTTAAGAACTCTGAGAAATTTCAATACCCATTAGAAAACCAGCGGCACACTGATGTGGGAAATGTGCAGCAATGAACACTCTTGAGATTGCAACAAGCAGCATTGTTGTAATGTAAACTGTCCAACCAATGTAGGAAATCGCGGACTTACTACTGAAAATAAATTTTTCAAGATTAAATAATAATTTCGAAATTAATTTACTGTTTGCAAATCCGTCTAATACCGTTGATTTCCTTGGAAATCCAAAAGTCCATTGAGAAAAGCGTATAAGACTGATCCCATTATCATTACATGTCCTGAAGGGCTGCCTGCCGACAGAAAATTAAATCACAGAAGTGCACCATTCAACAAGGTGGATTTGAAGTTTAAAAGATTTAAAAAAAAAAACACAATGAAAAATTAATTTAGGGAATGTGTGCAAAGAAAAGATACTGACCTGGTCCTGTTTCACAAGTAATTGCAAATTGTTGAATATGTGGTGCACTTGCATTGCCCCATGCATCTTCATGTTGATGAACCCACCAATAAGGTCTCTCACCAAATAAAATCCTATCAAAAAATATTTCTTAATTAGTAAGTATATTAATGCCATGAAATAAATTGTGACTGGCTTAGTGTTCATATTTCTACTCCAAAATCACTGCTAGATAGCAAATAAACAAGGTATCAGTGAGTTAAGATAGTTCAGGTAGAGCGGGGATGTCAACCAACCACTAAAAATTATTTCATTATTTATTTCTATATTTTCTTTTGATTATTTACGTAGTTTTTTATAGTAGAGCTTATTAGTAATTTGATAGTTCTTTAAATATTCAAACACCTGGAAGTTTGACAACCGAAATTCCATCCCACACAATACCATATCCCTACGTACAACTTGCTTCCATGGCTGCTTTAGTCTCCCCCTGCCACGGGTGCTTCCAACTGCTCCTCCTTCCCCTCCTCTCATTACATGCCCATACCACTTCGATCTAATCTCTCTCATTTTTTTGGCGATATCCCCCACCCCAAGCTACCTCTGATACACTCATTCCTAATTCTATCTGCTCTCGACACCCCACTCATGTACCGCAGCAGTCGCATCTCAGCTACGTGGCTCTTCCTCACTGCTCAGCACTGATCCGTATAGCATAGCTGGCCTAACCACTGTCCTGCAAAACTTCCCTTTCGGCTTTATTGGGACTCTCCTGTCACACGGGACTCCACATCCGAGTCTATTTCTCCAGCCCCTGTGAATTTTACGTGACAGAAAAATGGCCCGTCCGTGTGAATCATACTTAATAGGAAAGTGGCCCGCGGGAATCACAATTGATAGAAAATTGGTCCTCGTCAATTTTGTTTGTTGAAAAAGGTGGCACGTGGCTGAAACTGGCGACCTGCGTGCATTTTACTTGATAGATGGGGCCAGCCTAAGTTTTAATTGATGGAACAGTGACCCGCGGCGGAAATGGGGTTGACATCGGTGTCCCATTTCAATGAGAGCATCGTTATATGAATTGCTCAGTTTTTCTCTAACAATTGGAAGAATGCAAATGGACGAAGTGAGGCCTACAAATAAATATGAAGAAGACAGTATTTAGCTTTCAATTGGGAAGGACAGGAAATTATGGTGACGTACTCTAGGGGCCTACTTAGGATCAGTGTTCCAGAGCACTGGGGAGATAGCCTCGCATGTGATCCACAGAATCAGTCGGGGATGGTTGAAGTAATGACAGGCAATTGGAGTCCTATGTGATAGGAGGGTCCCAATCAAGTTCAAAGAGAATCTCTTCGGGGCAGTGGTTAGGTGCGCTATGCTATATGGATCAGAGTGTTGGGCAGTGAGGAAGAGCCGCGTAAACAGAATGCAAGTAGTCGAAATGCGAATGCTGTGGTACTTGAATGGGGCACATCATTGAAAAAAATGGGAGAGAAAGGAGATTGAGGTGGTATGGATTACCTTCATGGGTTGGGGAGTAAGCCAAGCAGCCATAACACGTCGAACTCTTAAAAGGCTGCTCGCGGGAGATGAGGAGGCAAGTGTAGAGGACGTAGGAGAGAGGAAATCTGCAGCACCCAACGTTCTTTACCAGCCACCCATGTTGGTACTAACGTGGGCTTGCGCTGCTTAACTTCAGTTGTTATTCTTTGTTGGTGTTTGAGGGCCCTTCAACTACAAGGTCAGAGCCCCGTCCACTGTGTAGTTCTGATGCAGGGACTGCACAGACACTGTACTAATGCGACGATTTTTGGATACTAGCGGTAACCAGTTTTCCCAAGCGGCCACCCATGTCAGTACTAACTGGTTGTTGTTTGTTTGTTGGAGTTTAAGGTCCCGTCAACTACGAGGTCATTAGAGACCCGTCCACTGTATAGTTCTAATGCATATACTGCACAGACACTACACTAATGCGACGATTATTGGGTATTAGCAGTACCCAGCTTTCCCGAGCGACCACCCATGTCAGTACTAACTGGGCTTGCGTTGCTTAACTTCAGTGATCAGACGAGAACTGGTGTGTCCAACGCAACTCGCCGCTCCCAGTACTAACTGGGATTGCGTTGCTTAACTTCAGTGATCAGACGAGAACTGGTGTGTCCAACGCAACTTGGATGCACCTAATGGCCATGTAATGAGACGAGCTCGTTAGGTCCATTAGGGGGATGCAGGTTACTGGAAGCACCCAGGGCAGTGGAAGACCAAAACAGACGTAGGAGCAGGTTGTACGTCGGGATATGGTAGTGTGTGGGGTGGACGGGGTCCTGGTGGGAGATAGGAGTGGAGGGCTAGAACCCGCAAATCCGACTCTGCCACAAACGAGACATGGAGGAACATTACGAGTTGGAGAGTGACATTACGAGATCATATTTCTCGTACTGGAATGGCTTAATATCGAATAAATACTGTAGGTTAAAATTAAATACAGCATATAATACCATTTTGACACGTGATTGAGCCATTCCACAATTGCGGCTGTCCACAATATCCTGATACCTGATGACCGGTTCAAATGAAACATAAGAGGGAAGAAAACCAAATAGGCATAACGTGGATCCAAAACTCTCGAAATCCACACAAAGAAATCTGTGCATGTTACGAATCTGAAAAACAAAATCAATATAAAGTGGTTGTTTTATCAAGATCGAAAGTAATCAATAAAGAACCGAAATGTCAAATGTCAAGTTATTAAATATCGAGTGAAAATCTTTTTTTTTTGCTCAGTTTGGAAACATTTAGTTGCGTATACAATAGTTGGCTGTAATATTAAAATAATGGAATTACCTGTTTTGCAAGACACTAGTTAATTCGCATCCGATTCGATTAACAGTTTCGGCTAATCCTCCTTCGTGCATGATTGGGTTGTTAAGTGTGGTGTTTTACGACGACAAGGATGATAGCAGACGAAATAAATAAAGCAGCCTCTTTTCTCGGAAGCGAAAGATGCAATACTGGGAAATGGCATCACTTATTATTGAGTGCAATGGCGTCACACCGTTGGAACATGTCGGAAATAATGACCTTGATGGCATTCACCTTGACGCAACGGTAGATGACGCCATCTGTCGATTAGGAAGTGAAACATTGTCAAAAACGTTTCTCACTGGAAATAGTGCGTTATTTTCCTGGAATTCTTGAAAATAACTTACTGGAAAATGTTTTAGTTTTTCCTCCTTGGAATTAGTCTGTCGATATTCATAGATGTTAGTCATTTTCATTTTTGCATGTTGCTGAACTTCCTTTGGCATTAAGTTACCTGCCAAAATTTATATTTTGGTTGTACAGTATGAAGGCTCCCTCACACCAACGCGAATAAATCGCAGTCGCCGCGCATTTTTCACGGCGAATTATTCGCATCAAACTCTACCCATGACGAGCAATGGTCATGTGTACACCGAAGCGAATGTATCGCGCCCGCGGTTGCTCTGTTTTAAGGCTCCCTCACACCAACGCGAAACGTCGCAGCGGATCTTTCGTGGCGAATTATTCGCATCAAAACGCTACCCATGACGAGCAATGGTCATGTGTGCACCGCAGCGAATGTATCGCGCCCGCGGTTGCGAAAGTGCAGCGAATTATTTAAATTATTTACAATCGCTGCTTGGCACGGCTTCAGTCGTCATCGTTGTTCGAATTTTGATAGAACAAGATGGCGTTCACAGAAAAACTAATAGAATTAATAAGAATGTATCCAACTAAACTGACGCGTTGGTGTGCATATCAAGGCGAATCCACCACGTCACAGCGCGTGCTCCTGTTCGGTGCGTGTTCTTGTGGCGAAAATTCCGCTGCGACTGTGATGGTTTCGCGTTGGTGTGAGGGAGCCTTAATGCGGTGGTGGAACAGTGCAGTAGGCCGGCATCCCCCCACATACAACTAGCCAATATTCCTGCGGATTCCAGGCGCCTGACTGGGGTGTCCCCAGTTAGAGCTTGTTCATTGGACCCAGTGGCGTAGCCAGGATTTTCTGAAGGGGGGATATGACTGCCAATAGCATATATTGCGCTTCGCTGATCCATGATAACCAATTGTTCTTAGGCAACTTTTATTTTACTTTGAAAAAACTAGACAAAAATGCAACGTCAATACTTATTAATTTTGCTATTCAAATTTGACAACACTTATTGTGACTATATAAGACAAAGAATATAATACACAATTTTTCACAAGACAAAATCCAATCGCCTTTTCTTTTTAAGTAGTTCTTCAAGGACTTCTTCTGTTGTAGGAGTGTGTTCATGGTGGATGTTTAACAGTGCTAATCCATTTAATCTTGCTTCACTGGTGGTATTCCTGAGATAAGTTTTCAGATGACGAAGTGTTGAAAAAGAACGTTCACTGGAACATGTTGATATTGGAAGTGTTGCCAAGATTTGGAGCAACTTTCGAACATTAGGTTGCAATGTAGCATTGCACATAATGAGTGCATCTAAAGCATTTTCTGGAAGGTTGTTGCTCTCCAAATGTGACAAACGACGATACCATAACCTGATTTCTGCAACAACCGTGTCAATATTGGAATCAAGATCATCTGAGTAAAACTTTGCCAAATGCTGGATATCTTGTAGCTGTTCTTCAGATGGTATATTGGTTGGAATTTTAGGGAGAAGACATTGGAAACCATTAAGTATTTTTTTGTGACTTACAAATCTGGATTGGAGCTGATTAATAAAAGAATCTAGAAAAGGAATGTAGATTGCAACCTTGTAGTATTCTTCATCAGAATTGACTGGAATATTGAATCTGTGTGATTGTCTTGCAGTTACTAGTGGTCTCTTTAATGAAAATTCATACTTTTCAGCTAGAGTTGACACAGCACTATACAACTTCTTAAATTCATTATCTGCATTTTCACACAAATACTTCACTTCATCTATGATGTCTTCTGCAGAATGCATTGCTTCCTCAAGATCGATGTTTACCTTTTGCAATTCTTTGCAGAGCTGAACACTGTATTTGAACACATGAGCTGTACATTGTAGTGCTACATTGAATTCAGCTTGTTTCATGCTACAAATTAGCAGTTCCTCTGCAAGGTCCTGATGATAGAATTAGTTGTATTCCTCTTTCCTGTGCAAGACCCAGATGATTGAACACCTTCAAATCACAGTAGTTGTCTCCCTCTCTTTTCTCTGTGAGGTCCTGTTGGTAGATCACTGGAAACTTTTAAACACAAATTAGTAACTTACAATATTAAAAAACAAATAGCAAAAACTCAAATAATATCTATCAAAAAACACAAAAATCCTTGTCTTTTTTGAAAAATAATGCAATGTTTCCCAAGATGGTGCTGTTGATAAGGATAAGTGGTTTTCCTATCATCTACAGGATTAGTCTTGATTTGTTGACTGAAGTAAAATTCTCAGTATGTCAAATTGTTAAAAGAAAATAAATATAGGGAATAATAAGAAATGCTTAAAAAATAAAATGGCATGCAGTTTTTATTTTTATTTTAAAGTTATTTACAAAGGAATTATTTATAAACATTGACAAAGGAATGATGCCTATCACCTTGAAACTCAAGTTATGATATATATTTAAAAAAAACTGTTTATAAAAGAAAAACAACATACTGAGAAGTTTATTACAGTCATCAAATGAAGAATAATCCCATAATCGATAGGACAACTAATCCTCCTCTTCAACAGCACCAAAAATGCCTATTGCTTAACATTGATCATTCTTCAAAATAAGATAAACGTTTTTGTGCTTTACATTATTATTTGAATGTTTGCCATTTACTTTAAAATTGTAAGAGCTACTAATTCAATTCCAGTGATCTATGAAGGTGATAATGCCTGCTCTGGATAGAGGCTAATAGCACTGTACTATAGATTGGTAGTACGTGATAATAAATTTAAAATTTGATGTCAAATGGCTTTATATTTTCAACTAGTGCACATGGGCACAAGGGGGGGGGGGGGTTTAACCCCCTAAACCCCCCTTGGCTATGCCACTGATTGGACCCAACCATGCCACAGGTGGGATAAGGGTATTATGATGATGAGGATGCACGATCGCTCCAAATGGCATGGTGTCAATTCAAAATTGCATCGTGTATGGGGAAACTGAAATGGAGGACATGGCGTGATGAGCTTGGTTGGATTTTTGGTCAAGCCAAAATCCACCTGATCGCTCTATCACTCCATCATGCCAAATGACCATGTGCGGCAAAAGTATGCCCTGCCACCAGGAGTGACAACTGATAATGGCGTGGCACCATGCCATTTGAAACAGTGGCGCGACTGTGTGAGAAAAACGTGGTCCAAATTGGGATCAGTATGCAACAAGCAGCTTTGGAGAGTGGACCATAATGGCTGGCAGAGAGTTAGTGATAGAACTTACCATGCTTAGGGCATGTTGTAGCTTTTTTTTAAATTGAATGCTTTTGGAAATTCCTATAACCCACCTTGGTGACGTAGTGGGTGGCATGCAATAGTTCACAATAAGTTCAAGGTTCAATGCTGGACTGAGGTGGGTTGGCTTCTTTCAGGGGAGACAGGCCCAGAGTGATGTAGGATGTCACTTGCACATTAAAGTATGTTAGTATGTTATGCTCAGGGGTTCAGGAGTAAGCCAAGCAACCGTAACAGGCCGAACCCTAAGGAAGCTGCTTGCGGGTGAGGAGGAGGTAGGTGTAGGGGATGTCGGAGAAGGGAGAGCGGCAAATTGCGTGGTAAACACCAGTTATCGTCTGATCGCTGAAGTTAAGCAACGAAACCCCAGCTAGTACTGACATGGGTGGCTGCAGCGGAACACTGGGTACCGCTAGTATTCAAAAATCGTCACATTAGTGTAGTGTCTGTGCAGTCTCTGCATCAGAACTACACTGTGGACGGCGCTGCAATGACCTTGTAGTTGATTGATTGATTTCATGGGTTGGGAATTATGCCAAGCAGCCATAACAGGAAGAACCCTTAAGAGGTTGCTCGCGGGAGATGAGGAGGACGGTAAGAAGAAGGAGAGGGGAAATTTGCAACACCCAACGTTCACTACCAACCACCTGTGTTAGTACTAAATTGGGCTTGCATTGCTTAACTTCAGTGATCTGATGAGAACTGGTGTGTCAAATGCAACTTGACTGCACCCTCTCTACTATGTGATGGGTAGATGAGGCAAAATACCCAGGTGTAGGAGCTGCCCCCCCCCCTGGTGTCGGTGGAATTTCCCAAAAAGACGAACAGTAGACTGACGATAAATGAGCATAGGGGATACAGCTTTGGTTGGCAACCAGCTGCAGAAAAACAGTGACCAAAATGTCGCCCTTGTGTCTATTCAGAGGGACAAGATGGCTACCCGGCCACCAAAAGTAGCAATTCTTCTTCATCCATGCTGTTCTCACCAGAACTTAAACCAAACTGACAGCAAAATGGCGTGAACAGCATGGAGCGATGGTGTATGTGCTGATTTTTGGACGTCATTCATTCGGACGCCATCCAAAAGGTTTCCATCCAAATGGAGCAGTCGTGTATGGGGTCCTTTAAGGGCTCCATCCATCCAAATTGCATGGTGTCACTCCAAAATCGCATCATGTGTGGGGAAATTGAAATGGATGACAGGGTGTGATGAGCTTGGTTCAATTTTTGGTTTCCATCCAAAAGGAGCAATCGTGTATGGGGGCCTTAAAGCTCCCATTTCCGGGGCTTTAAAAAATTTCCGGGTTTAGGAACTCAGTAGACCGACGCTAAATAAGTATAGGGGTTGCAGCTTTGGTCGATAACCGGCTACGGAAAAACACTCTCAAATAGGTTCCCCCTTTGTGTCATTTCAGAGGGACAAGATGGGTACTTGATCCTGCCATGGCGGGAAGGATTAAGGGTTGCTTTGTTGTTACCCGCTGCATAGTAGAGAGGGTTCTTTGACGTGCAAACGCCATGGTACATCACAAGGGGACATCAGTTTTACTTCTCATCCAAAGGAAGGCTCACTCGGAACCACGGTTTCACTTCTTATTCGAAGGAAGGCCCACTCGGAGCCTCACTTTCTCCCGCTCAAAAAAAGCGAACCCACCTCCATCCCATATCGAACCTGGAATTACTGACATAGTAAATTTAGAACAGTATCTCCTGCGCCACCGAGTACGCCCAATGGCATAAAATCTAAAAATGAGCAGACCTGGCTCGTAAGATGCAGGCGCCCTAAGCAAGTGGGTAAGTCGCCGCCGCCCCATTGCATTTATTGCAGTCCTAAATTGTCCGACGTTAAATCGCCCGGGGCGCAGTGGGTAGCGATCCCGGTAACTGCCTCCTTGGTTCTAGGTTCGATACTGAACCAAGGTGGGTTGATTTCTTAAAGGGGGCAAAAGAATAAGACCTGAGTGCACCTTCCTTCGGATGACAAGTAAACCCGAGGTCTCTTGTGGTGTACGATGTCATTTATACGTAAAAGAAGCCTCTCTACTATGCAACGGGTAGATGAGGCCATATTCCCAGGGGTAGGGGCTCGGTGCAGCGTCTCAACCAACAGTAGACCGACGACAAATAGGCATAGGAGTTGCAGTTTTGGACGGCAACCGGCCGCGGAAAAACTCTGTCCAATAGATCACACTTGTACGAATTCAGAAGGAGAAAATGGATACCCGACCCCACCATAAGGCGGGAATAGGGTTAGGAGTTGCTTTGCTAAATTGCCCTAGCGCCCCACTCCCGCCCTTGACATTTGTCCAATTGCCAATGCATTGTTATGAGACTGCAACAACAGCGCTTAGAGAAAGCCAACATGTAGAAAAAGCCCCACCAATCAGAGAAGTTTGGGAACCCCAGGACTATGAACATCTTAAATGACGGATAGGCTGCATGACATGGACCTACCTGAGAAGTTTCGGCTGCCCATTTGATATTTTCCGCCCTAGGCGACTGCCTAGGTTTGTGTGCCCCATAAGCCGCCAATGTTTGAGAGCGGCTTATTGCGTTGGACACACCAGTTCTCGTCTGATCACTGAAGTTAAGCAGCACAACCCCAGATAGTACTATCATGGGTGGCCGCTTGGGAAAACTGGGTACTGCTAATACCCAAAAATCGTGGAATTAGTGTAGTGTCTGTGCAGTCTCTGCATTAGAACTACGCAGTGAACTGGGTTCTAATGACCGTGTAGTTGAAGGACCCTAAAACACAAACGAACGGTACCGCCTGTGTTAATGAGACTGCCTTGGTTACAAATGAGATAGTGAAGAGGTAAGAACTCGTTCAGTTAACCCTGTCATAGACAGGATATAGGTATGATGATTTTTGCACCTCTAATTCCTTCTCTCTGCGTCGAGTGTCATAATATCGATTTAGGTTTTCATTAAAGTTGAAAAATGTTTACCAATTTTGTTTTCCTATTTGTATAGGATTCCTATATGATAATGGCAATTATTAATATCCAACCGGTAATGATGTCACGAATTTGCCGATAGAATCTGACTTCTATCCCAATATTATTTCGATAAAAACGCACCTATTTATAGTAGGGCCAAAAACATTCATATATCTTCTACAGTACAGTCTTCTATTCGCATGTGTAGGTGACAGGTGACAGAGTTCGACAGAGCAATTTCTAGTCGATAAAATGACTTTCGTACATATTTTTGCTTTTAGATTGGTTTCACAGTGTCGAACGTCAAAAACATTCGTAGGTTCAAGTAACGTAATTTAACATTTTTCGCCATTTTCTTTCAAGTAAATTCGGGCTCATGTAAAGAAATGTCCTCCCGAGTCGATAGAATCCGAAACGATTACGTTAGAGGTAGCTTGGGGGTGGGAGACATCGCGGAAAAGATGAGAGGCGGTTAAGGTGGTATTGGCATGTGACGAGGAGGGGAGAGGAGGAACTTATTAGGTCCATTATGGGACTACAGGTAATTGGGGGCACCAAGAGTAGAGGAAGAGCAAATCGGACGTGGGAGCTGGTGGTGCAAAGGGACATGAAGGCCATGCGGGGTGGAGGGGGATAGGCGGGGGTGGAGGATTAGAACCTGCACACCCGACCCTGCCTCAGGTGGGATGAAGATGTGATGATAAAGAAATGTCCTGTTGACAGCAATCAAAATTAGGTACGAGACAGTTCCGTCCTAGACCCACCTCAGTGATGTAGTGGGTAGCATGCTCAATAACTGCGTCAGTAGTTCTGGCTTGATGTGGGTTTGGAGCGGCGAATTGTGTTGGACACACCAGTTCTCGTCTGATCACTGAAGTTAAGCAGCGCAACCACAGATAGTACTGACATGCATGGCCGCATGGGAAAACTGGGTACCTCTAATACCCAAAAATCGTCACATTAGTGTAGTGTCTGTGCAGTCTCTGCATAAGAACTATGCTGTGGACGAGGCTCTAATTACCTTTGTAGTTGAAGAGCCCTAAAACACCAACAAGCAACAACTTGAGGTGGGTTGGCTTCTTTCGGGCGAGAAAGAGAGAGAGAGGTCCCTAGTAAGCCGTCTTTAGGAAGAGAAGTAAAACCGAGGTCCCGTGTGATGTACGAGGGCATTCACACGTAAAAGAACCCTCTCTACTATACAACACATAGATGAGGCAAAATTTCCAGGTGTAGGGGAATGGGAGATTAATTTTATTGGTGTTAGGAGGAGCGGTTGTTTGCATTGGACACACCAGTTTTCGTCTGAATACTGAAGATAGACAACGCCACCCCAGCTAGTACTAACATGGGTGGCCGCTTGGGGAAACTGGGTACAGTAATACCTCGCTTAACGTTAGGGATGTGTTCCTCATAAACGTTACATTATCCGAATCGACATTAATGGAGGAAGAAATAGCACTTGAAGAATAGGAATAGGTTACTAAATGGAAAAAACAAAATGAATTTCGTTTTCTATTTATAATTAATAAATAGGAACAATTGAAAACAGCTTCTCTTGACAAATTTTTAAACTATATGTACAGTCCAACCCTGATAATGAAGACCCCTAAGGGACCAACCATCATCCTAAGGGATCAACCTTCATTATCCAGAATGTTCAATTTTAGGTCTAATTGATGCTTATGTTAGCTACTTCGCATTTGTTTTTTCACTTAAAACGTACAACATAACGTTTCTGAATGAAATTACAATAAACAAATTGATAAATTTAATGAAAACGTCAGCATATAGTGAAACCTCCCTTAATGGACACCTCTCTATAGTGGTACAAGACATTTTGTCCCAAAGTTCACTTAAAGTAGTAAATCGTTATTCCCAATAGCAGACACCTCCTAATAGTGGCCAGATTTCAATTCCCCATATCTGTACATTAATGAGAGTATACTGTATGTAAAAGATTTTACTTGTACAAATGTGACCAGCTATCCAATCACAAGGGCAGGTCAACGTAATACTGTACACCCATTACTAAAACCTTTATTTGTCAGTAGTGGGTTGAAAGGTTAGAGCTTTCTGCTCCAACAAAATCTCTACCCACCCTCTTATAACTGCTTAAAACTTGCAGGAATATGTCCTTTTGAAATTTTTATAAGGCTGTCTTCATTATTTAGAGTCAAATTATATTGTAGCACATATACAGAAAAGGCATAAGTTGTCTTCATTATGCATTATCCAAGGTACAGTTACATATATTGACATATACCTTTGGCTGGGACCTACCGAACTGTCTTCTTTAACCAGAGAATTTCATTATCCAGGGTTTTTATTATGAGGGTTGGACTTTAAATAAACTGACAGGTTTTGATGATTTTAATTTATTAATGTTTTGACAAGAATTTATCAAGGGTTGATTGCATTGCTTGTCTCTTCTTTTCTCATAATAGCTCACTTCAATAGCAGAACTTCACCCAAAATCTGGATCATTTTCAGACAATCTAGTGAATGAGACACCTGACTCAGGCAATCGGACAATATTTTTGTCATTTAAAATTTAACCGGCAGGTCTTCTGCTGGTTGTTTTCATTTTCTTTTTGTTTGTTTGTTGGTGTTTAAGATCCCGTCAACTACAAGGTCATTAGAGACCCGTCCACTGCATAGTTCTAATGCATATGCTGCACAGACACTACACAAATGTGACGATTATTGGGTATTAGCAGTACCCAGCTTTCCAAAGCGACCACCCATGTCAGTACTAACTGGGCTTGCGTTGCTTAACTTCAGTGATCAGACGAGAACTGGTGTGTCCAACGCAACTCGCCGCTCCCTTCATTTTCTTTGGCTCACATTTGTTGAGATAGTTGAATAAGACAATCCTGTTTCTACCATGTTTCCCCAAAAATTAGACCTACCCAAAAAGTAAGACCTACCAAGACTTTTCAAGATGTGCTTAATATAAGCCATTCCCAAAAATAAACCCTATGAGAGCCCTAAGGCAAAGAGCACACCCGTTCTTGTTTCCTGCATCTGATAGGGTGATTTCATTAAAGGGAGTGGTGAGTATAGAGGAGCGATTCTCAGCCACTGCGCTGTCACTGGGAATAGTCATTCGTAAGTGACGTCAGACAAGTCGTTTTTATGAGTTCTGTCTTCCTAGGTGGAACTGGCTGAAGCAATGGGCATGAATATTACTGTTCTTACTACTTGCTAAGAAGCATAGGGCTAGGTTACAAGATGCAGGGGATGGTACCCATCTTGTCTCTCCGAGTTGACACAAGGGCGATATATTGCACAGTGTTTTCCCTCACCTGGTCGTCGACCAAAGCTGCAACCCCTATCCTTTTTATCGTCTCTCTACTGTTTGTTGGAGCATTCCACGGTAACCAAGGGGTGAGGTCCTACACCTGGAAATTTTGCTTCTTCTACCTGTTCCTTAATAGAGAGGTTTCTTTCACGTGCAGATGTCATTGTATGTGACGCAGAACCTTGGTTTACTTCTCATATGAAAGAAGGTGCACTTGGGGCTTCTCTCTCACCCGAAAATGCCGACCCTTTGACTTTGAAAGATAATATTACAGAAAAGAATAAGACATTCCCCGAAAATAAGCCCAAGTGCAAGCTAGTTGCATACTAGCTCCTTTGTAGCGAAGTACCATATTTATTCTAATAAACGACGCGCTTTTTTGTTGCACCATTTATTGGAGAGCGCTATTTATTACAGGGTGCTGTTTATATTTCAGTACCATTAATGAGTCACTCCACACAGACAGCCCAGCCAATATTCCTGTGGGTTCCAGACGCCTGACTGGGGTGCCCCCAGTCAGAGCATGTTCAGTGGATTCACAGACCTGATCCTGCTACAGGCGGGATAAGGGTATTGTGATGATGATAAATTCAGTACCATTAAATAACCAGTGCACCGTTTATTAGGGAGCGCCATTTATTATTTTTTCCCCTTGAAGGTGTGCCGGTTATTGGAGGGCGCCGTTTATTAGAGGGCGCCATGATTTGCCAATTGACCTGTCTTGGTATTGCAACATAGCGTGCTCAGCCTGGTTCCATGGCAGGTAACATTGGCAAGAATAGCGCTGATACAGATGGAAAAATTATGATGTTAACCACAGGCAATAAGAGAAATTGTGCCTGGTGTGGTTCCATGGTCATCCTGAAAAAATGCTTAGGATGATATCTAAGCATTGAGAGGATTGTGACCCATAAGCACCTTGTCATTATTTTTAATAGTCAAGGTACCTCAAATGAGCATATTGGTAAATTGATTTGGAGGGCTGGTCAATTCCTCCATCTGATTAGCAGGGTCCTCAGAGACGTTGTTTTGGACACACCAGTTCTCGTGAGATCACTGAAGTTAAGAAGCGCAAGCCCACGTCAATACCAACAAGGGTGGTTGGTAAAGAACGTTGGGTGCTGTAAATTAACCCTCTCCTTCGTCCATTCACCAACCTCCTCATCTCCTGTGTTTTTTGTTTGTTTGTTTGAGTTTAAGGTCCCGTCAACTACGAGGTCATTAGAGACCCGTCCACTGTATAGTTCTAATGCATATCCTGCACAGACACTACACTAATGCGACGATTATTGGGTATTAGCGGTACCCAGATTTCCCGAGCGACCACCCATGTCAGTACTAACTGGGCTTGCGTTGCTTAACTTCAGTGATCAGACGAGAACTGGTGTGTCCAACGCAACTCGCCGCTCCCTCATCTCCTGTGAGCAGCCTCTTAAGGCTTCATCCTGTTATGGCTGCCTGGCTTACTCCTCCTCCCACGAAACTAATCCTAAAAAAACAGTTTATATTTCAATGGTATGACCAGTTTTGGAGTATAGTAGTCTAATTTGGTTTCCCTTTTAGGCAGAACTTATCTTGGGAAATTGAAAGGATCCAAAGGAGGGCAGCAAGAATTGTACTCTACAGGTTTATTATTATTATTTGACATTCATTCACATACATAATGTACACTTTAAGTGGTGCAAAAGGAAAACAAAGAAAATAACAACACAAGAAAGAAACCCAAAAACATTAACCATAATATCCAAATTCAAGAGCTAAAAGCCAGTGAGAGAAAGTGCTTATAAAGCACTATCCTAAAGTGTCTACAACTACTTCTGCACTTATACCTTTAACTATCAAAAATAGCCTATCTAACAGTCAAGGGAATTGGAAAGATCACGTTGGTAAAGTGACTGGGAGGGCTAGTAAAGTCCTCCGTCTAATTAGTAGGGTCCTTCGGGATAGCACAAAGGAAGTAAAGGAAACAGCATATATTTCAATGGTACGCCCAATTTTGGAGTATGGTAGTCCAATTTGGTTACCCTTCAGGCAGGACTTATCTTGGGAGGTTGAAAGGATCCAAAAGAGGGCAGCAAGAATTGTACTTAATAGGTTTTCTCACAGGGAGAGCGTATCTGCCATGATTAGAGAACTAGGGTGGGATACATTAAGCCAGAGGCATATATCTCACAGCATTCGCCTTTTTGTAAGACTGCTGCTGCTGGGATGTAATGGACCTTTGGCTGGAAGTGTGTCTCCAGCTAAGTATAAGGGGAGAAAGGATCATCCATATAAATTGAAAGAGGTTAGGACACAGACTCATACTACTGATCATTTTTGCCAAGGGTCATTTGACAATGGAATGGCCTTGGTGAGGATAAGGTGGAGGGCTTCATCCAAGGAAAACCAACCATAGCTAGTATTGTGTTAGGGGAGGCACCTTAATTATAGCTTAGGGTTTTAGGAGGGGAGCGGCGAGTTGCGTTGGACACACCAGTTCTCGTCTGATCACTGAAGTTAAGCAATGCAAGCCCAGTTAGTACTGACATGGGTGGTCGCTTGGGAAAGTTGGGTACTGCTAATACCCACTAATCGTCGCATTAGTGTAGTGTCTGTGCATTAGAACTATGCAGTGGATAGGTCTCTAATGACCTTGTAGTTGACGGGACCTTAAACACCAACAAACAAGCAAACAAACAAATTAGGAGTATTAGGTTATCATAAGTAGGATTGAGAGTTAGTCTCTCCACTGCTATATTGGCCAAAGAACAGGCTGCTTGCAGTGAATTAGAACAGTATATGGAAGAGTATTCCAGGCGCCATAATCAACTGCTGGGAAAAATCTGTACTGGACATCACAAGGCAGGAGAGTAGAAGTCCATGGATACCTCTGTGGTCTCCTAACCTCAGGGGAGGCCGCCAGGGAAGAGACTATATTACTGGGGTGATCTTTATTTCTAAGGACATTGGAGACTATTACTAAGTTGCTAAACAGTAGAACTGAATGAAATGGTAATATGCGATATTTTTGACACCATGACATCAACTTTTCACATGGAGAAATGTGAAAAATAGCACAAAGAACCTGCCTATAGGATCTGCAGAGGGGTGCTAGTCACACTTTTGGAATTCCAGCAAGTAGGGGAGCCACAAAAGAGATTATTGGGATTACCTTTGCTCGGAAAATTGATACTAAGTTCACCCTAGAGACCGTAGAACATAATCTGCAAAACGGGTATACTAATGTCGAGATTGTATCAATCATTGTCAAGATTGGGTTTGGCACAACAATGCTGTATCAAAATGAACCCCAAGAACTTTTATTGGCCTATTTAGATCGTGGATGACAGACAATTTCACAGACCTCTTGAACAACCTTATCTCGGACTTTTCTTCATTTATTCGGAGACCAATGGTTGCATAGAACATTGAGAGTTTGTGCAGGAGAACACACAATAACTGAAAAATATTAGAGAGCCGACTCATCAATGGGAAGTCCAAAAAAGGTTATCATCAGCATAGGCCCCTAGTTTCCAGGGCTCACAGCAACCAGAAATACTGGCCATTGCGAAGTTGAAAAGGATAGGCTGCAGGACAAACCCCTGTGGGATCCCTCTATGACCCTGTAGAAAAGAATTTATAAGGTTAGCTACATAAAAATTCCAGCATAGCCTGAATTAAAGGGGCATAGGCTATTGTATCATAGGCTTTAGCTACGTCCATTTTTAAAAGACTAAACAGATAGTCACCAGCCTATGCATCTAATTTATTTTTTAACTAGACCACAATAACAAAATGACTGAGGACCCTGGCTGGGCACTATACTGCATCACAGAAATCCGGGCCAACAAAGGGCCCTGCCACAGATTGATTACTGGATTTGTTTTGTGGGTTGTGGAGTAAGCCAGGCAGCCATAACAGGATGAACCCTTAGGAGGCTGCCCGCGGGAGATGAGGAGGGAGGTGAAAGGACAAAGGAGAGGGTTAATTTGCAACACCCAACGTTCTTTACCAAACACCCTTGTTGGTATTGACATGGGCTTGCGCTGCTTAACTTCAGTGATCTCGCAGGAACTGGTGTGTCCAACGCAACTTGGTTGCATCTGAATAGCCACCATTCAAGGAGTTTAGCCATACTCGGAAAATTATGGGGGTCCAGGTTTGAACCCCCCTTCAGAACAGGAGCTATATATATAGCAAGGCTGGCCGACTTTTGTGTACATAAGATCTACTTTTTATCTTAAAAAAGTGTCGTGATCGACTTTTTATCCTAAAAACGTGTCACGATCGACTTGTTGTCATAGGTGTAGTCAAATTGGGGAGGGGTTTGTTCGATACTCGACCCACCTCGGTCCAGTATCGAACCTAGAAACACAGCCACTACATCACCAAGAAGGGTGTTAAGTCAACACATCACGAGTGACCGACTGGTCGATCGCAATCGACTGGTTGGCCACCCCTGCTATATAGGCTTACTTTCATGCCTTGGGAAAAATCCCATTCCTCATGCACTGATTTAGGAGGTACAGTATGAACCCCCTATTCTGCAAATCACGAGATTTTAAAGCACTAGCAGGAACCCCATCAGAACCAGAAGGCAATCGATCTCTTAATTCAAAGAAATGGTAACTGGAATTCATTTATACATCAGACCAGAGTCCAGAATTTCCTGATGGAGATTAACTATGTGATAGAGAATACTAGGCACAACACTTCCAGGCATTGGGGCCCTTTTGGCTTAAAACGTCGTGTCAATGCCCACAGGGCCTTAATGGAGGGTTACATCAGAGTATTTTGGCTTAATGGATATTTTGTTTATAGTAATGCCTAGTTGTCCTGAAAACTTCCAGTGCCCTAGAATTACCAGGCTTTAACCATTTCACAATAAAGCATCACCTCCCTATGCAATTGTGACAATACAGTGGTACCCCGCTTAACGAACGCCTCGTATAACGAATGTCCCCTATAACGAACACCGTCAAAAAAGCGCGGGAGTATCGCATAACAAACTTGTTTCACATAACGAACGCTTGATTAATATACAAAGTGAACTAGGAACTGTATAGGACAGTGGTGGCGAACCTGCGACCCACCGTGCAATTTTAAGTGGCCCGAGTGTTAATGAGATGATGTTAAAGGTGTAATAAAAGTTGGATGACGTTCTCTATTCCCTCCTTTAATAAACTTTATTCACTATTAATAATAACTTATTTTTATTCATAAAATTGAATATTGCTTGCATCTGACCTGTGGACAAATTCTTGGTTTTCTTTTGTGTTATTGTGACCCGTCTTCAAAAACGGTTCGCCACCACTGGTATAGGATGTCCAAGATTGTAGTAACTATAGAGGTATTAATCCAATGAGTTATACCAATGTAATGTAATAGAATGTCGCCTCCAGGATAGAACTAGTGTCCGTGGAAATCAGTTTGGGTTCATGCTAGGCAGGTCCTCAATGGAACGAATCTTCATTCTGAGGCAGATGATAGAAAAGTATAGAGCCGCTAAGAAGGATCTCCATACCATCATTATCGACTTGGAGAAGGCTTACCAGTGTTCCACGACAGGCATTATGCAAAAGGGGGGTAGGAAAAGGGTTTATTCGAATAGTTTAGGATATGTACTCGTATGATGGTTCCATTCCACTGCCAGGGTAAGGACACCTTGGGGAAAATACTGGGGGCTCCCCAGTGAAGATGGGGGTGCACCAAGGTTCAGCACTGAAATTCATACCTTTTTATTCTGGTTATGGACGAGCTACTGACGGGAGAAGGAGAATGGACTCCTCAATGCATGGCATTTGCTGACGAGCACCGTTCAACTGCACACTGCAAGTAATTGACTGCCTTCTCATTGCAGGGTAATTCCTAGTTTGCTTTATGGGTCCTAGAGTGCTTTCGCTCATTAACAATCAGCACTGCACTTTGTTTTTAACTTCTTAACAATTTTCACAATTTTTCGTGGCAACCCAGAACGAATTACAAAATATAACAAGGAGATCTATGGGAAATTGTGTCCCGCACAACGAACACCCCTCATAACGAACGTATTGCTGGAATGAATTACGTTCGTTAAGCGGGGTACCACTGTAGTGGGGCCACCAACGTCTGGGGAATGAGAAAAGCCTGTGAAACATAATGTACATGTAAAAGCGCGTGCACAATCACTAAATAGTTTTCACACAGGGAAGAGTGTATCTGACATGATTAGGGAAATAGGGTGGGACACACTAAGCCAGAGGCATGTATCTCACAGCATTAGCCTTTTTGTTAGATTGCTACTGATGGGATGCAATGGACCTCAGGTTGCAGGTACAGTCCCTGGCCAATTTATTAGATGCACCTTGTGTTTTTTACGTTTTTTGCCATTTTAAGTTCAACTAGGATACTTTTTGAATTCAAAATTTTTTTAACATCAATTAAAATCATTTTTGAACATTGTGGAAGGATAAAAACAGTGTTTGATGGCTATAGAATTAATTATATTAAAAATAATCAGTTTATCATTTTTTTGAGTATTTTGTTAAGCCGCCTTTGGCTGCAATTAATGATTTATTTCACAGTGGCATACTCTCAGTACACTTTCGCACTGTTTCTTGCATATTCGAGTGATGATTCCACATACAGTAAAACCTGTAACATTGGACACCTCTTTACAATGGACACCTGTCTAAAATGAACGGATTTATGTAGTACGGCCAAAGCCTATGGCACCCATAATAATAACAACGTGTGAAGAATGGACACCTGTCTACTGTGGACATCGAACGTCCCGATGTCATTATTTTCAGTACCTTTTAAACCTTTTAAAATGGACGCTGAAGTGAATCTTACATAATTATCAACAGATTTTGGGGCTGTTTATTAAGATTTAGAGTGGCATATACCACCAACAAATGGTTTGTGATTAGAAAGTGATATGAATGATATTGAAACTGAACACAACCATAATGTTCTCACCCCACTTCAGGTCTTGTTGGCTGTTATGGACCTGCAAAAATGTGCACTTACAGTCCATCCAGATATTTATAACTCTCTACAGAGCACACAGCATGACATTGAGACTATCATCATCATACCCATATCCCGCCTATCGCAGGGCCAGGTCTGCCGGTCCACTGAACATGCTCTGACTGAGGGCACCCCAGCCAGGCGTCTGGAACCCGCAGGAAATATTGACTTTGTCATCTGTGGGGGGATGCCGGCCTACACCATGTGTCCCAATACCGCATTATACAACCAAACTAGAAATTTTGTCATGTAAATTAATGCATTGTTGGTCATAGTATTGCATGGTTTCTGACCTATTGCACATTAACAGTAAGCAACCAGGATATTCCAGACTGCATGTGGTAGTGTGAAATTTAGACTAACACTATGCAAAAGAAAACAAATCAAAATACAATTTCCAATATTTTTTTCCACCTGTCTAATTATAGAAGTATCATGGAACGTGCATATTGTATTTTAAATATTATGTCAATACTGCATGGGCCCTAATGACCATTGTAGTTGAAGGGCCCTAAAACGCTAATAAATAACAATTGATGCTGCAAGTTTTCAATGTGTACTTCAGTAGGATTTAAACACGGTAAACACACGTTTGAACTGCATAAACATATTGTTTGCTATTTGCAATGCATTTGTTTTAGTACTATGGTGAAAATGCCTATTTGTTCTCTGGGCACCTGCCTAGAATGGACACCTTTAGGTTTTTAGCAAAATGTCCAATTTTGACAGGTTCTCTATACATCAGACACCTGCCTACAATGGACACTTTCTTTGGTATGACAAGTGTCCAATTTAGACAGGTTTTACTGTATTAATTATTTTTCTATAAGCTGTTCCTTGCTGGTAATAACTTCTTTTACAACTTCTCTCTTCATGAACTCCTAAACATTTTCTATTGGATTCGTATCTGGAGAATTACCTGGACAAGGCAATAAAGGAATCTTTTTCTCATCTAGAAATGCTTTTATAGACTTAACAGTATGACAGGGAGCTCCATCTTGCATAAATGTAAATGATTCACCATTTAGAAAAGAATCCTTTAAATGAGGCAAAATTCAGGTAATCAGCACTTGCTGGTATTGGTGCTTTCTTATGATGCCCTGTACCACACACAAACGTCAAGTGCCCTTTCCACTGATTACAGACCATATCATCACTTTTGCAGGATGCTTGAAAGGCTGATTAACACATTTATCAGAAAATGTTTCCTTTGAACTCCTTCTAACATATTG
Organism: Trigoniulus corallinus; assembly: GCA_013389805.1. Classification (NCBI taxonomy): domain Eukaryota; kingdom Metazoa; phylum Arthropoda; class Diplopoda; order Spirobolida; family Trigoniulidae; genus Trigoniulus; species Trigoniulus corallinus. Next base: position 21,680,351 of record JAAFCE010004209.1, on the reverse strand, counting down.
AGATTTATTGGCCAAAATTTCACAAGTGCTTTCTACACTGAAGCAAACCTAACATTTTTAATCCAGTGTTAAATATTCACTACCTTAACTTAAATATTTAATAAATAATGTTGAGAAATGGAGCAATTTAAATACTTACTCATTTATAGAAGTCTGAATTAAAATCCTGATGTTGTTTTGCCCATTTCAATCATTTGACTTTCATGGCTGCTGTCAATTTTAGCCTCCTGGTTGGTCTGAATCCTTTAAAATTCATTTTGGCAAGTTGGCGCCTTGTTGTTCTTTCACATGCAAAAATAACACCATCTTCAAGTTTAGATTTTATCTGCTTCATAGTTGCAAATTGATTTTCATTGCAAATCTTTTTAAGAACCTCTCTGTTCTTGGAGTAAATATCAGTTTTCAGTCACATTTTCTTTTTGGTCCCAAATCTTCACCTAATTCAATTTTTTTCTTTAATCTTCTTACAGAATACTCTTAGAGAAATTTCAGGATTTGAGAACTGTTCTGTTTTTAGAAGTGATTTAACCTCTGCTGTCTTCCTTGGTGTTAAATTAGCCACTTTACGCATTGTTCAAAATTAGCAAGCATTTATTGTTGGTCAAAAACCAATGAGACAAAACCTCCACTTTAAAGATCAAAATAATTATGGCAGCATTGCTTGTGAATGCACCACTATGAGCATGTTCAAACATGCACTGACTTATTTATTCACAGCAATCAAAAGAAATAGCGTAACTTTTATTCTATGGGTCACTTCTTGTACACCATCATCAGTTCTCCTTAGAAAGCACATCGCCACTATTTACCTGGTGTGAATGGAGAACGTCGTCGCCTGTTAGTGTTCTAAATCGTCAGGTGGTGCATACTTATACTTGGGGACTCCAAAATGGCAAAATCAAAAGGTGCACTAAAGGCAATTGCTCATATAATGTTCACAACATTCTTCTGGTCAACATGTGGAGGTGAAAATACTGTGTAATTAACAGACTGTCTCAAATATGGTGGTCAAGGTACAACTTATAGAGTTGGTCAACATATAGAATTATCTCTCCTATGCTTGCCAATGGTGGGCCAACAAACAATAAAAGTGTGGTCAACCTTTAGAGGTGGTCAACTTTGGAGGTTCCAATGTATCTTCTTGGTTCTGTCAGTACAAATTTCTACAAAACCCTGTTATAGGCAGCAAAAGGGTTATGATTCCGATTCCATTATGATCTTGAACGTTTCAAGGATGCAAATCAGGGGTTTTAATCAAATAATAAGATACTGATGACAATAATTTCAAAAATATGAAGTGAAAACTATAAATTTCCTCCCCCCTACAATAACATGCTTTATTTATAATGTTTAGAAACAAATGATAACTTCTGAACTGAAATTTTTATTCAGTTTTGTTGAGTACATTCATCAAATTGACAGAACATGAAATTTTGGTAATTTTTTCACAACGCAGAATGTGCTTAATTCGCAAACTTTTATGCAATCAGATTTGCTATGTTCGCGATCACAATTCCAGACAATTCAACTTGTTTTTATCAGCTGATTATTGTTGCTTTTATTAAAGTAGAAGCCATCTAATGAATGCAACTTTACGGATAAATATTTTTATTTATTGTGATGCTTTTCATAATAACTTCATAAAACGTCAAAAAGAAATCAACTTGAAATAACTCGGAATAACTTGCCCTATCCCTTTGAGTTTTATTAATTATTACTATTAGGTAGATCAGGGCCAAACTCGACATTTGACAGGTTCTTGTCCACATTCTTTCCAAAAAATGAACGACTATGAAAATTCGATGCTCAAACCAGGAACAGACTTGATCGTGTTAATTTTTCCTGTAAATAAAAGAATCACAAAGTGTAACTCGCGACATGGAAAAATTAATTATTGCGGCGTCTGAAAGATGTGGTTAGAAGCGCCCGGGGTAGGGGGAGACCAACGCAGAGGTGGAACATGTTGTTCATAAGGAAATGGTAATGTGTGGGGTGGACTGAGACCTGGTCGGAGATAGACGGGAGTGGGCTAGAACCTGCAGTCTGACACTACTACAGGCGGATAAGGAAATCATGATGATGATGGGGCATCTGAGAAATAGAACCATTATGCGAACTACCTCGGGTTAGCAACTCTGTGAATATCTTAATCAAGGCAAGAGAAATTTGGTTCCTATGGCTCATTACCCCCTCTCAACATGGAGCATTTGCAAGGAATGCCAACTATAAAGGATAGCCAGGATAAAAATCCTGGAGTCAATAACATCTGTTACCCCTCCTTCCCCTGAACTCGCGGAACCCAGGACGCAAAATGAATACCCTTTAGGCAACCAAAGATTCAAAATTGGTACCAGAACTAAAATGATGGTGCCATCAGTACCAAAAAGAGCGAGAAATGCATGTTTCCAGGATTTGTTTTTGCAAGTTTTGACAAACAGAGGTGCGTTCTTGGAGATTCTCTTAACGGGATACAGGTTTTTAAGGCCCCAAATCGGGACAATTTTGGAAAACCGACCATCTGGCAATACTAGACTTAGGGTCCCACATATGGAGAGCGGCTGTATTGCGTTGGACACACCAGTTCTCGTCTGATCACTAAAGTTCAGCAACACAGCCCCAGCTAGTACTAGCATGGGAGACCTCTTGGGAACACTGGGTATTGCTAATACCAAAATTCGTCGTGACAGCGCAGTGTCTGTGCAGACTGCATTAGAACTACGCAGTGGACGGGACTAATTCCCATTGTAGTGGAAGGGTCCTAAAACACCAACGAAATGAAAAAAATGACTATGACATTGCAGAAGGAATTGAGGTGAGGCATGTTAAAAGCAGAGGAGAGAGGAGCTTGTTAGGTCTATTAAATAGGTGCAGGTTATTGGAAGTATCTGGGGCAGAGGAAGACCAAAGCAGACATTGGAACTGGTTGTACGAAGGGATATGGTTGTGCGTGAGGTGGATGGGGGCCTAGTGTGTGTCCGTTTTGGCTTTTGCCTTTTATGTGGTCATTGCTGTATATCTGGCTTTTGCCATGTTATTGAATGTCACCATGGTTGTTTGTTTGTTTGTTTGTTGGTGTTTTAGGGCCCTTCAACTACAAGGTCATTAGAGCCCCGTCCACAGTGTAGTTCTTAAGCAGAGACTGCACAGACACTACACTAACGTGACGATTATGGGGTATAAGTAGTATCCAGTTTTCCCAAGCGACCACCCACGCCAACACTAACTAGGGTTGCGTTGCTTGACTGCATTGATCGGACGAGAACTGGTGTGTCCAACGCAATTCGCAGCTCCCGTCACCATGATGGAACGGGACTTTACACCCCCGCCACGGTATAACTGACTTTCTGGTCCCTAATACCAATGATAGTGGTGGGCCCGAAAGCAACAACAAACGGGGACCTAGTCGGAGATAGATGGAAGTGAAATGTCAGAACATACAAACGGGACCCTACCGTAGGCGGTACAAGAGTACGACGATCTTTACAGCAATGCAAGGAAAATTTAGAAACCACGTGGAGGTTTGGAAAGCTTTCGATCGATTATTTCTGATCCTCATATTATTAGAGGATTGATTAAAGGTTCTGTTATTTGTTTAGATATCGAGTCTATTGAATTAATCAAACGGATAACAAAGCCCTTGATCAACAAATCAGAAACCAATAGCAGTTTGATTATGAAAATAATTCTAATCAATAAATTCTTTTTGATATGTCTTGAAGCCTAGTGCAAGCAAAATAAGAAGTAGTGATTAAATAATATGGACGATGATTAAAGAGACATTAATGTTGACCTAACAAATAGCAAAATGGCAATTATTATTTCCTAACGGAAATGAGGATTGAAAGTTTTGAGATTGATTTACCTATCACATCTGTAGTAATCTTGTATTCCTGTATAAACACACGAGACCACTCCATCACCAAAAAAGGCCACTGTCATCTCCCGTCCTCCGGCAACGTCTACCAAAAGAAAACATTTACAATATCAAAAGCTATTTCCTGTGGTAAAAGTATATCTATGAGTAATAAACCGGATACATCAATACAGGTCTAATAACAAATATGACTGAAATCAACATTACTGACAAAATATCGTCCAAAAAACTTTTTTTTCCAAAATTTGACATAAATCGAAGCATTTCCATCATCATATCCCTTTCCCGCCTGTGGCAGGGTCGGGTTTGCGGGTTCTATCCCTCCACTCCCATCTATCTTCCACCAGGGAGCCGCAAATTGCGTTGGACACACCAGTTCTAGTCTGATCACTGAAGTTAAGCAACGCAACCCCAGGTAGTACTGACATGAGTGGCTGCTTGGGAAAACTGGGTACCGCTAGTATCCAAAAATCGTCGCATGAGTGTAGTGTCTGTGCAGTTTCTACATTAGAACTACACAGTGGACCGGGCTCTAATGACCTTGTAGTTAAAGGGCCCTAAAACACCAGCAAAACAAGCAAAAAACCCCGTCCACCCCACACACTACCATATCCTTACGGACAACCTACTCCCATGTCTGCTTCGTTCTACCCCCTTTCCCGGGTGCTTCCAATCTCCTGCTTTCCTCAAATGGACCTAACGAGCCTCTTGTCATTACGTGTCTATACCACCTCAACCTACTCTCCCTTATTTTTTCCGCGATGTCTCCCACTCCCAAGCTACCTCTGGTAGTCTGGACATGCTAGTATCGCATGCCTGACTTCCTGCACTGGATCCCAACACAATCCACAGTCCTCCTCTCCACCTGTGACCTTTGCCATACTTTTACCTTGCTCGAAACAGAATTGAGGTCTCCCACCTACCCCTGTATTGCTTCACCTGCTGTAAATCTATTTACCCCTAAGGCTATCCTACCTAACCTTCTTTGAGCTTCCTCCAAACAGGCCATTCCCCTACTACTAATGCACAGGACATCGTTTCTATATGGAAACCCTGAAACTGCTGTAAAGCAACCATTTCAGGCAGATGATTCGAAATTCCCAGGTGTAGGAGCTCGCCCTTAGTGTCGATAGTGCCCCCACAAACAGTAGACTTTGGATTAGTAAGTGTAGGGGATGCAGCTGTGGTCGGCAGCTCGCTGCAGAAAAAAAACACATTCAATATATCACACTTGTCCCCATTCAGAGGGAAAAGATGTGTAGCCGACTCTGCCATAGGCAGGAAAAGGGCTAATTAACGGTCATACTACTGTTTTAACAAATTTTTGAATGCAGCAATAAATAGTTAGCTTGGATTGTGGAACATGTGTGATTTAAATTCATCAGCTTTTAGGGCGAGGTTTTCCTGTCGAAGGGCCGCATGTTTGACATGCCTGGTGTAGTGTATTCCTTGTGGTCACCACACGGTCAAAACTTGGACAACACCAATGATTACGTTGGCTGCAAACTGCTGCAAGGAGTTGATGAAAAGCCTTCCAATCAGTGGTAAAGTACTCATGGCTGGTGACGTACTCTCTGGGGGCGCGCTGGTGACCAAAGTGCGAGAGGTAAAGTACCTAGGATCAGTGTTCCAAAGCAACGGGACAATAGATTCGGATATTACCCATAGAATCAATGGGGATTGTTGAAGTGGAGATCTGTGTGATAGAAGGCCCCAATAAAGTTGAGAGGGAGGTTTTACAGGGCAGTAGTTAAGCCCGCTATGCTATATGGATCAGCGTGTTGGGCAGTGAGGAAGAGTCACATAAATAGAATGCAAGTAACCAAGATGCCTACTGTGGTTCATGAGTGGGATGGAGCTCTAATGACCATTGTAGTTGACGAGCCCTAAAGCACCAACAAAAGAAAATGCACGTTTGAGCCCTCCACTCCTTCCTATCTCCAGCAAGGTCCCCATCCACCTAACAAACTTCTGTTATTTACGTTCAACCTACTTTGACATTGCTGTGGTCTTTTTACTGTTGTGGGACCTTGGATGCTTTCAATAACTTGCATCCCTGTAATGGACTGAACGTGCTCCTCCTCCCCCTCATCACATGGCAATACCACCTCAAACCATTTGTCATATTTTATGTTATATCCTCAACTCCCAGGCTTCTTCTATTGTACTCATTCCAAACTATTTGTTTGTGACACCCTACTCTCGTACCACAGCATTCCCATGATACGGCATTTACACATTCGTGAGTAAGACGAGGGGAATGGCGAGGCGAGTATGTTCCACGAACGTGTGAACATCACATTCGTGGTTCGCCGCATTGAAAGCGGTCTTTTGACACGAGTCAAAGAGCGCTAGTGACCCAAGGCGATAGGAGAATGACCATCTGGCGAGACATTGGCGAACGTGTGAACAGTCATTCCCATCGAAAGCATGAATGCAGTGCCGTAATAGGGGTATGAAGCGCCTGTGGCAAGTGTAACTTTCGCTTGCCCGTAAACCAATAATGACAAAAAACTTAAAAATTTTGTGCCCCAAACCCAGTTGCGCCCACCTTCGCCACGCCCTAGTTACGGCCCTGCATGAATGCGAACGTTGCGACTAAAGTCTCGCCTCGCGAATGTGTAAATGCGGTATAAAGCCTGGTTCCCTGGCACCCGACACCAATGAGAATAGGGCTCTAGCAGACGACAATCCACATAAACTGATGACGTAGTTACACTACCATCTGTAAAGTAAGAGCAAAATCAATGGTGAAGTGGAGTTGAGAGTTAAGGCGCGTTCTCACTGGTCAAGTTTTGTTGACCAATTGTAGTTGTTCAACAAAAGTTGAACATTACTTGAATCAATTTTCGTTCACACATTTCAATAGAAACTGATCAGCAGTTTCATTGTACAAATGGGGTTTCAGTTACATTACAAATGGGGTCAAAAGGAGTTGTGTGGATAACACTGTATTTTGGTTAACCCCCAATTGGTCCACCCCTCTGATGGGTCCACTTTTGTATATCTACAAGGGCCTTAAACAAAAGACCTATTGTTCACTTGAAGGGTAATGGTGAATGACTCACCACTTGATCAAGAAACGTTTGACTGGGTCAAACGTTTGTTGATCAACTCGATTGAAACAGAGGTTCCCACTACAGTTTTCATTCAAGTTTTGTTGAACAACTACAATTGGTCAACAAAACTTGACTCGTGAGAACGCACGCACCTTTAGTTAACTGCACTTGTCGATGGAATGCGTCGCTCGAATTTGATTGGCTGTTTGAATTTTTAAATAGTTTTCTATTTACTTTTCATTGGTTCATGTATTTTTTGGTTTTGGCGCCACCAAACGTTCATATTGAAAACTATTAATTGCTTATGGGAATTCGCTCATGCCAGGTAATCAAACCAGGCGCAATTTCTGTTAGCGCCTGTGGTTTACGTCATAATTTTACTGTCTGCTCAAGTGCTATTCTCATCAGTGTCGCGTGCTGGGGAACTGGGCTTAAGACATAAAAACTGATACATAAGAACTGGTTGGGCAAAAACCCCAACCAAGTTGAATTTAATTGCATAGTGGTACAACTGTGTGACACTATAGCCCAGGTCAATCCAGTGGCGTAACTAGACGCCAGTGGCGCAGAAGACAGGGGGCGCAAAAATGTGCTTAGCGGGTGCCAGAGGGCGCAGATTTCGGTCTTTGTCCCCGGGTGCAGAACACCCTCGGTATGCCACTGGGTTAATCGCCAAAAGGCGTCTTTAGTGCCGCATTTACACATTTCGACACCAGACAAAAGTGCGAGTGACAATGTGGTTGGAGAAGGGGCATCTGGCGAGACACTCTGTAAGTGTGTGAACAGTCATTCACGTCAAGAGTGAATGCAGTCTTTTCTTCGAAAGTGTCGTCAAGGAACTCGCCTCAGCATCCCCATGAATGAGGTGCCTTTTGGCGGTTGATGTGGTCCATTGTGGTCACATTGTTTTGACCAAATTAAAATCGTGGTCTGTGCATTTGGTCAAACAAAAATGGGAAATGGTGGCATACTCTAACTCAGTGGTTCTCAATCTCTTTGAAGTTGGGGAACACTAAACTGTGACATCTTACTAGCACGGAACACTTACAATTCAACATCATCATCATCATCTCACCCTCTTCCCGCCTGGGGCAGGGTCGGGTCTGTGGGTTCTACTCCTCCACTCCCGCCTATTCCCCACCTAGTCCCCCTCCACCCCGCACACCTCCAGGTCCCTTTGCACCACATGCTCCCACGTCCGCTTTGGTCTTCCTCTACCTCTGGTGCCCCCAACCACCTGCAGTCCCATAATGGACCTAATAAGCTCCTCCTCTCCCGTTCTCATCACATGCCCATTCCACCTCAACTGGTTCCCTCTCATCTTCTCCGCAATGTGTCCCACAACCAAGCTACCTCTAATGTAGTCGTTTGTAATTCTGTCAGATCGTGACACCCCACTAATGTAGCGCAGCATTCGCATCTCGGCCACTTGCATTTGCCGTTCATGGTTCTTCCTAACTGCCCAACACTCTGACCCATACAGCATAGCTGGCCTAACGACGGTTCTGTAAACCTTACCCTTCAACTTTATTGGGACCCGGCGGTCGCACAGGACCCCACTTGCCTGCCTCCATTTCAGCCATCCTGCATTAATCCTATGGGTCACATCAGAATCTGTTTCCCCATTGCTCTGGAAAACTGAGCCTAAATACCGAAACTTTTGTACCACTTGAATCCTGTCTCCCCCACAATGAATCTCATCCCCTTGCCCCTGGTCACTAAGATTGAAAGCGAGGTACTCTGTCTTCTTCATGTTCACCTTAAGACTCCCACTTTCCACTGCTGTATTAATGTACTGTAGGCCCTTTTGTGCATCCTCTTTGGACTCCTCCAGCCTTCCCACATCAAAACACTTACAATTCAACATAAACTTTAAAGCAGGTTGTACACCTACACTTGGTACTTACTACATCATAATCATAAAGTTATCCCGCCTGTGGCAAGGTCGGGTCTGCGGGTTCTAGCCCTCCATTCCCGTCTATCTCTCCCCCAGTTCCCCGTCCACGCCACAGTGTCACATCCTTACGGACAACCTGTTCCCATATCTCATTTTTTTTGTTTTGTTGGTGTTTTAGGGCCTTTCAACTACAAGGTCGTTAGAGCCCAGTCCACTGTGTAGTTCTGATGCAGAGGCTGCACAGAGACTACACTAATGCGACGATTTTTGGATACTAGTGGTGCCCAGTTTTCCCAAGCAGCCACCCATGTCAGTGCTAACTGAGGTTCCGTTGCTTAACTTCAGTGATCAGACGAGAACTAGTGTGTCCAACGCAATTTGCCGCTCCCACCCCCATCTGCTTTGGTCTCCCCCTGCCCCTGGAGCTACCGACCACCTCCATTCCTGGAATTAACTTAACGAGCTCCTTTTCCCCTCTTCGCCTGACGTGTCCATACCACGTGTCCTTCCTCATTTTTTCGGCGATGTCCACCACCCCAGGCTACGTCTGATGTGCTCATTCCTAATTCTACCAGCTCTCGACACCCCACACATGTGTCAAGGCATTCGCATCTCGGCTACTCGCATTCTATTTACGTAGCTCTTCCTCACTGCCCAGCACTCTGATCCATATAGCATAGCTGGTCTAACCACTGTCCTGCAGAACTTCCCTTTCAACTAGATTGGGATCCTCCTATCACACAGGACTCCGCTTGCCTGTCTCCACTTCAGTCACCCCCTCCCCTATTGATTCTGCGGGGTTACATCAGAGTATCTCTCTATTGCTTTATTTGTGCATTAATTTTTTTTTGCGGAACACTTGAAGTGGTTTCATGGAACACCAGTGTTCCGCGGAACACGCTTTGAGAACCACTGCTCTAACTAGTATTAGCAGGTGATGTAATATACTTCATTTCTAAAGGTAATTAGTTTAAATCAAGTTTCTTGAATAACTTCAAACATTAAAGAAACTTTTAGGGTTTTCTTTAATTGTACTTCAATTCAAAAGCAGATTTTTCTACTTTAGTGAATTCGTTTTCTAATTTTGTTAAGTGAATCCATCTAGCCAAAAGTCTAACTGAAGCGTTTCAGTGATCCTTTTTGGTATGTTGTTTTGGTTGGGCCCAACATAACTTCCTGGTCAAACCACAATGGAGCAGGTCAATCGCTAAAACGCGTCTGAAGTCCCGCATAGTGTGACAGAGCCCTGAAGGTATTTAATCTGTCCTTGTGCATTTGCCGTTGTCCGTTGTTATGATTGCAATAAAGTGCACAAGCTAAAATTAATGACCATCTTAGTTGAAGCACCAATCTTAGAATGACCATCTTAATGACCATCTTACCAACGAAGCGAAAAAAAGAATTCTTTTACGTGTAAATCATACCGTACACCCCCGGAGCCAAAGCTTCACTTCCCATCCGCCTGAAGGCGCACTCGCGTCCTCTCTCTCGCCCAAATGCCAACAACCCACCTCAATCCAGTATCGAACCTGGAACCACTGATGCTGTATTTCACCGACTGTTGTTCCTGAACCCTGTCACGGACGCAAAAACAGGGAAATATTTAAGATAACAAAACGCGCCTCCTAACCCTTTTCCCACCTATGGCAGGGTAGAGTATCCATCTTGTCCCTTTGAATGGACACAAAGGCGATCTATTGGACAGTTTTCCGCAGCCGGTTGCCGACCAAAGCTACAAGTCATTTGCTTATTTATAGTCGGTCTACTGTTCGTTGGGGTACTACACCGACGCCAGGAGAGGAGCTCCTACACCTGAGAATTTTGGCCTCATCTCCCCGTTGCATAGTAGAGAGGGTTCCTTGACGTGCAAATGCCAACGTACACCACACGGGACCTCGATTTTACTTTTCATCCGAAAGAATGCACACTCTGGGCCTCCCTCTTCAATATTCAAGATAAGTATTATTTCAATTATCAACTGCCAAGCCTTTACGGGTTCTCTTGTGAGAATATCGTTGCACCCGAATTCTTGGTATTTCGTTGGTGTTTTAGGGCCCTTCAACTACAAGGTCATTTAGAGCCGCATCCACTGCATAGGCCTAATGCAGAGACCTAGCCCTAGCAGCCACCCGTGTTAGTACTAGCTGGGGTTGCGTTGCTTAACTTCAGTGATCAGACGAGAACTGGTGTGTCCAACACAATACAGCCGCTTCTTTTGTGGTTCCTGAAGAAAGGAGGGGATCGACTGACCACTGGTCAGATAACCGCTGGTTTAAATGGTGGTTTATGACGCGGAAAATGATTCCGGTCATCTGTTGATGAGAAACATAATGTAGTAGAATAAGCTTTAGCAAAAATTGAAAGGTGTAATTCCAAAAGCGACATCTTGGCATCGATTTAACTCTTTGCCCATGTAAGGAAATAGTTTTCGGTGGTCAAGAAATGTCCAGTTGAAAATTTAAAGCTATTTACTTGTAATGGAGTGTAAAACGAGAGTCCGTGAGTCGACATACTGTATACAGTATATATTTTTTGGTAAGATAAATAAGCCGCTCTTAGGTGAATTGCGTTGAGTGGATACCAAAAAGTAGGCCATGAGTGGCTTTAAAGGAGACGAGGACAGCAAACCAGGGTTACTGGTACGTTTTTACATCGAAAAGTTGCAGGAAAAACGGTTTCAAGTGGCCTGTGATGTCAAGAGAAAAGCACGTTTTCCCCTCCTTTCCTAATATTCTCTGGCACGTTGAAGTTCTCTGTTTGTCCACTTCATTGTCCACCTTTGAAAAGATCACGAGAAAAGGACATTTCAAACAGGTCCTTTTCAAAAAGATCATTGATCCTAGGTCACATCTAAGTTGATTTATTATTTTTCATTAAGATTTCGTCATTAAGCACCGTGTGATTTCTTCCACATGTTCATTAGGTTTATTTATTGGAAGCCATGTTCTGCCACGTGAACACGTAATGAAAGGAGGGGAGGAGGAGCTACTTAGATCCATTTCAGGAATGCAAGTGGTTGGAAGTACCCGGTGCAGGGGGAGTCCGAAGCAGACGTGGGAGCAGGCGGTACGTAAGGATATGGTAGTGTGTGTGGTGGCCGGGGATCTGGTGAGAGATAGACGGGAGTGGATTGTTAGGGCCTGCAGACCTGGCCCTGCCACAACCGTGTTAAGGGTATGATGGTGATGTGCCACGTGACCAGCAACCATCTTATGTCACGTGATTCACAGCTTGATCTCAGTAGTCGACTGCCGAATTAAAAATGTTGAAGAGGCTTCCTACTTCAAAAGCCACTTTGGGTCATGTGACCAACATTTGTTTATTACGGTTGATTAGCATCCCATTCATTCATCGCGGTATTTAAGATATGAGGAAAGTTTTCCCACTTCAACAGCCATTTTGCGTCACGTGACTAGAAATCCTTTTTTTTTTTTACCGTGTAACCAACCATTCGTTTCGTTGGTGTTTTAGGGTCCTTCAACTACAAGTTCATTAGAGCCCCGTCTACTGCGTAGTTCAAATGCAGAGACTGCACAGACACTATGCTGATGTGACAATTTTTGGGTATGAGCGGTACCCAGTTTTCCCAAGCAGCCACCCATGTTAGTACTAGCTGGGGTTGTGTTGCTTAACTTTAGTGATCAGACGAGAACTGGTGTGTCAAACACAATAAGCCGCTCCCCTCCATTTTTTGTGACACAGCCGAGACTTGTTTATTATGTTTCGGGTGCCCAGATGAGCGTTGGGTACTGCTAATTTCCCCTTTCCTACATCCCCTACACTTACCTCCTCCTCAACCTCGAGCAGCCCCCTTAGGGTTCGGCCTGTTATGGCTGCTTGGCTAACTTTCTACCCCGTTAGCACGTCATACAACTCCATCCTGATTTTGTCGCGCAATTCTAATTCCCATCCCGATTTTGTCCTGAAATTCCAGTTCCCATCCTAATGTTATCCTGCAATTCGAGTTCTCATCCTGGCTTTGTCCTGAAATTCGTCCAATGAGGAAGCCGCATGTCCCTCTGGGGAGGTGATGGAACCGCGGGACACTCTGTACGCAGTCCAGAGCCGGCCCCAAGGTCTGGCGAGCGCACAAGGTCCCGCACCACTGAAAGTTTTTTTCGAAATCAAAATGCAGGACCCTGCCAAAGTGTAGTGCGAATGGTCAACAAATGTTTGAAAATTGTGAAATGCTCACAATGAAGTGGGGCGCTAGTTGCATTAATTGTACTTTATTACCCTAGGCACGTCTCTGCCGGGCCCCGCAAGTCAATTTCGTACCGGGTCCTACAAGTCAACTTTGCACCAGGCCATTGCTGTCATGTCGAATGACAGCAGCTCCCGGCGCAGCATAGGGGTACCGATTTTCATACCGCAGTGTGTTGCTTGCTCGGTGACTGTGTCAATGTTTCTAGGTTCGATACTGGATCGAGTTGGATTGGTTTTTTTAGGGCGAGAGAGAAGTAAAACCGAGTTACCCTGCTGTGTACGATGATATTTGCACGTAAAAGAACCCGCAACAGATAGATGAAGCAAAATTCCCAGGTGTAGCAGCTCGGTGGAGTGCTCCAACGAATTATGGAATAAATACCCAATACCTAATAGCCAAAAATCATTGCATGAGTGTAGTGTCTGTGCAGTCTCCGCATTAAAAGTATGCAGTGGACGGGGCTCTAATGACCTTGTAGTTGAAGGGCCCTAAAACAATAATGAAACAAAAAACCCCGTCCATCCCACACTCTACCAACAAACTCCTAACCCTTTCCCGCCTAAGGCAGGGTCTGGTACCCATTTGTCCCTCTGAATGGACACCGGGTGATATATTGGTCATAGTTTTTTCTGCAGCCGGTTGCCGGCCAAAGCTGCACCCCTACGCTTATTTATCGTCGGTCTAGTGTTCGTTGGGGAATGCTACCGACGCCAGGGGGGCGAGCTCCTACACCTGGAAATTTTTGCCTCATCTACCCGTTGCGTAGTAGAGAGGGTTCTTTTTCGAGCAAGTGCCATCGTACACCAACACGGGACCTCGGTTTTACTTCTCATCCGAAAGAAGGCGCACTCGCGGCTTCTCTCTCGCCCGAAAGAGGCCGACCCACCACGGTCCAGTATCGAACCTGGAACTAATGGCGTAGTTGCCGAGTGTGCTAACCACTACGCCACCGCGGCGGGTTGGTCCCACACTCTACCATACTAACTAATTCTGTTTTCCCTGGAAGGGTCTCCAAATTACACGTCCCTATTCTAACGTTAGCCCCTTTTTTGATGAGACAGCTCTGACTGGGGGGGCACCCTAGCCAAACGTTTGAAACGTGAATATTGGACGGGTTGTCTGTGGAGGGATGCAAAGACACAATGCATATCACAAAAGACACAATGCATTATCTGCCATGGGAGCCGAGGCCTGCACCCGCATGATATTGCAGACGCATGTTAACGACGGCCAAAGGTTTGGACCAAAGGTTCTGGGCACACTGACCAGCAACCGTTTTGTGTCATGTGACTAGAAGCCAATTTGTGTCACCTGACCGAGTCTTCTTTATTTCCGCCCTAATAAAAATGACGGAAAACTTGTGCACTTGGCGAGAGACGAAGGTGGCACAGATTAAGGTTTCATTGTAGCATCCATTTCACCTGAAAGGACAATTTGCAAAGGTCATCTAATATTGGAGCATTATATTAGTCCTACCGTTGAATTCTGGCGCAGAATCTCTACGTCCGTATCTTCCGTGCGGAAAAAACTGCGATTTTGATTCCACCAATGGCGTCGAAATGATTCCAATCAACAATACGATGGCTAGTAGTTTTCTCACGGACGTCATATTAAAAATCATACTGCAAAATAGAAACTTTAACGATAATTTCAAAGTGAAATATTTAACCACTCACTTATGTCCACTCCTGAGGTGGTATGGACATGTACAGTGGCGTAACTTGTAGGGGTAATGGGGTCAAATTGCCCATGGCGCCGGACAACACGCCACATGAAGGAGCGACTTGTCCCCCTTCTGGAAATCAGCCGCCGTTACACAATGTCTGTACGACGACTTTATGGCAAATAAAAAGTGCCTACATACGTGTACCATGTCCGCTCAGAAGTAATAGGGCAAGGGGTGGGTGCTTCGAATGCCTCTCGCCCCAGGCGCCATAACTGAAGTTACGCCACTGGAAATGTAATGAGGAGAGGAGAAGCTCGTTAGGTGCATTACACAAATGCAGGTGGTTCTCAGAACCCGGGGTAGGGGGAGAGCAAAGCAGACGTGGAAACAGGTTTTTTGTAAGGATATGGCAGTGTGTGAGGTGGACGGGGACCTGGTGAGAGAGAGACGGGAGTGGAGGGCTAGAACCCACAGACACGGCCCTGTCACAGGCGGTGTAAAGATATTATGATGATGATGACTTGTCTCCACTCCCACCCTTACTACGCTGCTGTATTGCGTTGGACACCCCAATTCTCGTCTGAATATTGAAGTTAAGCAACAAAACCCCCAGCTAGTATTCGCATGGGCGATCGCTTGGGAACACTTGGCACTGCAAATATCCAAAAATCGTCGTAACAGCGTAGTGTCTGTGCAGACTCTGCCTTAGAACTACGTAGTGGAGGGGGTCTGTCATGACCACAGTAGTTGAAGGACCCTAAAACTCCAACGAAGAAAATGCGTGAAGAGTGGGCTGGACCGAGGAGCATCTTTAGCTCACACTAACACCCAGTGAAGCCCTCTAAGGGCAGAAGAACAGACCTAAACAGAATAATGTTTCAATCGCTTCCAGGCTAGACCCCAGGAGAGCATTTTAGGCATTTTAGTCCAGTCTTACAAGAGTCTAGTGGTTAGCACGCTTGGCAACTGCTGTTGTTGTTTGTTGGTGTTTTAGGGCCCTTCAACTACAAGGTCATTAGAGCCCCATCCACAGCTTAGTTCTTATGCAGAGACTGCACAGACACTACACTAATGCGACGACTTTTGGGTATTAGCAGTACCCAGTTTTCCCAAGCGGCCACCCATGTCAGTACTAGTTGGGTTTGCGCTGCTTAACTTCAGTGTTCAGACGAGAGCTGGGGCGTACAACGCAATTCGCCGCTCCCTCGGCAACTGCGTCATTAGTTCTAGGTTCGATACTGGACCGAGGTGGATCGGCTTCTTTCGGGCGAGAGAGAGGCCGCAAGTGTGCCTTCTTTCGAATGAGAAGTAAAACCGAGGTCCCGTGTGGGTGTATGATGGCACTAGCACGTAAAAGAATGCTCTCTACTATGCAACGGGTTGATGAGGCAAAATTTCCAGGTGTAGGAGCTCGCCCATTGGTGTCGGTAGCATTCCCCACAGAAACTACACCAATGCGACGATTATTGGGTATTAGCAGTACACAGCTTTCCCGAGCGACCACCCATGTCAGTACTAACTGGGCTTGTGTTGCTTAACTTCAGTGATCAGACGAGAACTGGTGTGTCCAACGCAACTCGCCGCTCCCATAAAAGAAGCCAGCCCACATCGATCCGGTGTCGAACCTAGAATCAGTGACGCAGTAATTGAGCACGCCACCTTTGCACCACAGAGGCGGGCACTACATCACTTAAAGGTCACAAGCTAAATATTAGTTTAGGACAGTGCCTAGAGGATTGTTTGAAGGAAAACACGGCAAACTAACCATCCTGCTAATAAAGAGGCACTAAGGCCACAGTGCACTCCACAAAAACAATAATGACTATGGTGGCTAACTGCACTTTGCTTCTAGACATGGAAACTACAAGATTTGAACCTGTTGCCATCTAAATTAGAAATTGGATAGTGTAACCAAGTGCTTCCGATGACCAATGATATATTGATTAAATCCGAGTGCCCCCATAGGGCGTTAATATCCAAATCGTAATGATTTCATCATATCTAAACCCTTCATTCCCTATCAACTGACCACCTTTACCATTAAAGACCTTATTAACCTTCTTATCATCGTTTATTCTTTTCCCGCCTTCGGCAGGGTCCGATACCCACGTAATCAATCTATTGGACGGTATTTTTACACAACCTACGCTTATTTTTCGTCGGCCTACTGTTCGTTGGGGCGCTCCAAGGGCGCCAGGTGGAGAGTTGGTACCGATCGACAGATATATAGGGAGCGGCGAGTTGCGTTGGACACACCAGTTCTCGTCTGATCACTGAAGTTAAGCAATGCAAGCCCAGTTAGTACTGACATGGGTGGTCGCTCGGGAAAGCTGGATACTGCTAGTATCCAAAAATCGTCGCATTAGTGTAGTGTCTGTGCAGTCTATGCATTAGAACTATGCAATGGACGGGTCTCTAATGACCTTGTAGTTGACGGGACCTTAAACACCAACGAACGAACGACAGATATACTGCATTTTATTCCGTATAGAAAGGGTTCTTTTCCGTGTGGAGGTGTCATAGAGCGGCGAATTGCGTTGGACACACCAGTTCTCTTCTGATCACTGAAGTTAAGCAGCGCAACCCCAGCTAGTACTGACATGATGGCCGCTTGGGAAAACTGGACACTGATAGTATCCAAAAATCGTCGCATTAGTGTAGTGTCTGTGCAGTTTCTGCATCAGAGCTACACAGTGCACGGGGCTCTAATGACCTTGTAGTTGAAGGGCCCTAAAACACCAACAAACAACAACAACAATCCGTTTGGAGGTGTTATTGTACGCACCACACGGTTAGCACCGTCCTTACATCCCAACCGGCGCAAGGCGTCTCTCTCTCTCCGTCTCTGCCATCTCTCTGTCTCTCTGTGTCTCTGTCTGTTTGAAGAAGCCAAACTACCCTTGTCTAGGGATCGAATCTGGAATCACATGACACCTTTCTTCTGCTGACACCAAAAACCGAGCTCATCCACCTGCGAACTTTATTCCATATAGAACGGGCTCCACTCTGCGTCATCGGTTCCAGGTTCGACACTGGATCGAGGTCGGGTTCCCTACTCTCGGGCGGGAGAGAAGTCCCGAGTGCACATTCCCTCGCTACTGTGCAGCTGGCAGATAAAGCAAAATTCCCAGTTGTAGGAGCTCGGTGGAATGCCCCAACGAACAGTAGGCCGACGATAAATAAGCACTGCGGTTGGCAAAACCCGCCGCGGTGGCGTAGTGGTTAGCTCATTCGGCAACTACGCTAGTAGTTCTAGGTTCGATACTGGACCGTGGTGGGTCGGCTTCTTTCGGGCGAGAGAGAAGCCGCGAGTGTGCCTTCTTTCGGATGAGAAGTAAAACCGAGGTCCCGTGTGGGTGTACGACGGCGCTTGCACGTAAAAGAACCCTCTCTACTACGCAACGGGTAGATGAGGCAAAAATTTCCAGGTGTAGGAGCTCGCCCCCTGGCGTCGGTAGCATTCCCCAACGAACACTAGACCGACGATAAATAAGCGTAGGGGTGCAGCTTTGGCCGGCAACCGGCTGCAGAAAAAACTATGTCCAATATATCACCCTGTGTCCATTCAGAGGGACAAATGGGTACCCGACACTGCCATAGACGGGAAAAGGGTTAGGAGTTGCTTTTTGGTTTCAGCTTTCGTCGGCAGTCGGCTGTGGAAAAACACAGTCCAGTGTTATAGGGTACCGTCTTCACTTGTCATCCGAAAGACGGCACCGGGATCTGTGTCTCCCTCTGCTCGAAAGAAGCGAAAATCCTGTGTTCCCTTAAATCACTGACACGCTTTCTCTGGAGCACCAAGGCGCGCCTTATTAAGATTGCTAATTAAGATTATCGGAAATATGCCAGTTTATTTTTAAAAATGATGTACTTAGCACTTAATAAGCCAAAAATCGAGTGTCCTAAGATGCTGACTTTCAGCTTATTTTATATCATTAACGCAGCTATTTGGGGAAAGGGGTCTTTGAAGGCCCTTACCAATAAGCTTATTTTCAGGGGACTTATGGCGAGGTCTGCCTATTAAAAGTATAAACACGTCACTGGAAAACTTAAACTTTACTAGGCCCGGATGTCTAGGGAACGGTGGATTACGCTTTAATTTCATTCTAAAAATAGTTTTACCCAGTTTACCCAGTTTTACTGACTGCCAAAAGGCTGCAACTCCTATGCCTGGAGCACTTTTCCTCCACCGCCACCAGTGAGCGACCTCCTACACCTGGAAATTTTGCCTCCCTTCACATACAGTCTTTTACTTTGTATAGTAAGGATTCTTTTCCAGGTTCGAACCTGGCTCGTGGCAGTTTCTGGCTTTGTTTCTTTGGTGTTTTAGAGCCCTTTAACTGCAATGGTCGTCGAAGTTGTTGTTGTTGTTTGTTGGAGTTTAAGGTCCCGTCAACTACAAGGTCATTAGAGACCCGTCCACTGTATAGTTCTAATGCATATACTGCACAGACACTACACTAATGCGACGATTATTGGATACTATCAGTGTCCAGTTTTCCCAAGCGGCCATCATGTCAGTACTAGCTGGGGTTGCGCTGCTTAACTTCAGTGATCAGAAGAGAACTGGTGTGTCCAACGCAATTCGCCGCTCCCATGGTCGTCGAAGCTCCACCCACTATGTAGTTCTAATGCAGAATCTGCACAGACACTACGCTGTTGCGACGATGTTTGGGTATGAGTAGTGCGCAGTGTTCCCAACAGGTCACCCATGCCAGTACTATCTAGGGTTGCGTTGCTTAACTTCAGTGATCAGACGAGAACTAGTGTGTCCAACTCAGTACAGTCGCTCATAGTTTCTGGCAGGAGAGAAAGCGAGATATAGGGCCCGCTTCGGTGGTACGATGTCACCATAGCCCGAAAAGGGACCCTGTCAACGCGGAATATGTGGATCAGCAAAATTTCTATATTTAGGTGCTCGTCCCCCCTCCCCGGCGCGGGGTCGGCAGAGGTAAAGTACTCCAACGAATCAAAGTAAACTTATAGTTTCAGCGGTAGGTTGTCGGCCGGCCACGTAAAAATGCCGCCCAACAGATTACCCAAAACCCCAATGGGTGCGTGACACTGTCTTTGGCCTGCAAAAGATTTAATAGTCGTAGGGTTTCTTTTCGCAGTGTTGTTTACCGGCCTTACTTCCTGTCCAACTGGACACGCACTGGGACCCTCTCTCGCGGAAGAGAATCCATTCATCTAGGTCCGGGATTCTTGTCTGATCACTGGAGTTCAGCAATTCAATCCCAACTAGTACTGGCATGGGTGACCGCTTGGGAACACTCAGCACTACTATTACCCAAATCGTCGCAACAACGTTGTAGACGGGGTTCTAATGACCGTTGCAGGTGAGGGGTCCAACAACACCAATGAAAAGAAAATTGGTACAGATTCATTCGTGGAACCACTGGAGCCAGTTCAACGTGCCACGGAAGACAGTGTGTGAAGCATTGGGGATTGCAACAGTAGGTTGGGAACCAGCTGTGTCAAAAATCTACCCTCCTCGGTGGTGTGCTCAATTCCTGCGTCAGTGGTTCAAGGTTTGGTACTGGATCGAGGTAGGTTGGCTTCCTTCGGGAGAGAGAGAGAGAGAGAGAGGTCCCGAGTGCGCCTTCGTCGAAAGAGACGTAAAACCGTAGTCCCGTGTGGGGCACAGTGTCAGTTGCAAGTAATAGAACCTTCCCTACTGTGTAACCGGTAGTTGAGGCAAAATTCCCAGGTGTAGGAGCAGGTGAAGTGTCCCAACGAACACTGGACCTACAATAAATAACCATAGGGAGTGCAGCTTCGGTCGGCAACCGACTGTGGAAAAACACTGTCCAATATATCGCCTTTGTGTCCATTCACAGAGACAAAGATGGGTCCCTGACCCTGCCATTGGCGGGAAAAGGGTGAATAGTTTTTTTTACACTCTTTTATTGATCCGTCATCCGTAATTTTCGCGTCTTTTGTATTAAAATACATTTTCGGGAGGAAATATAGGTCTAAGAGGCCATAACCCAAAAGATATATAAATTTTGATTAGTTAGTTAACTATGTGTAGAAAAGTCGTAACCATTTCAATAAAATGTTTGTTGCACTTCATAAAACTGCTTATAAGTCAAATAGAAAAGCACTTTGCTGTTTTTAAGGTCTATAGACATTTTATGAATTATTTTAGGCAAAAACGAATATAAAAATCGAGCTTGGCTTCAATGACCATTTCGAGCCCCGTCCGCTGCATAGTTCTAATGCAGAGACTGCACAGGCGCTATTCTAATGCGACAACTTTTGGGTATTAGCGGTACCCAGTTTTCCCAAGCGGCCACCCATGTCAGTACTAGCTGGGGTTGCGTTGGTTAACTTCAGTGATCAGACGGGAAAGGTGTGCCCAATTAAATTTGCCGCTGCCCCCTTCTCCTAACTAGACCAGGGTCGGGTACCCAATTCTGTCTCTTGGTGACACATGAACGATGTATTGAGTGGAATTTTTGCCCAGCCAACTGACAACCTAATGCTGCAACCCCCATCCTTATTATCGTCGACCAATTTTGATACCTTGACGCACTGTTCCTCCACCAACACCAGGGAAGAATTTCTACACCTGGGAATTTCGCCTATCTACATTTGCAAAAAGCCCCCGAGTGCGCCTTCTTTTGGGTGAGAAGTAAAGCCGAGGTCCCGTGTGGTGTTCGATGACATTGGTAGGGAGAAGAACCCTGTCTACTATGCATCAAACAGATGAGGCCAAATTCCCAGGTGTAGGAGGCTAGATGGAGCCCCCAACGAACAGTAGACCGATAGTAATATGGGTTGAAGTATAGGGGTTTGACCCCGGGGCAGCAGCTGGCTAAGAAAAGGCATTGTCTAGTATATCATCCATGTGTCCATTCAAAGGGGCAAGATGGGTACCCGACCCCGCCATAGGCGGAAGGAAGAGCTCCTGCACCTGAGCATTATGCCGACCTACACTTGCAGAAAGGGCTAATTCCGGGGGCGTACTCCTATACCTACTGTATTTTCATGTGGTGAGCTTGTACACTTGGGAATTCTGCCGTCCTACACTTCTTATAGAAAAGGCTCTTTTAGAGGAGAGCAAGGTCCTATACCTGGAAATTTTGAGGATGTACATTTCCTGTAACACGGGGGGGGGGAGCGGCTGTATTGCGTTGGATACACTGGTTCTCGTGTGATTACTGAAGTTAAGCAACGCAACCCCAGTTAGTACTAACATGGGTGGCCGCTTGGGAAAACTGGGTACCGCTAATATCCAAAAATCGTCGCATTAGTGTAGTGTCCGTGCAGTCTCTGCATCAGAACTACACAGTGGACGGGGCTCTAATGACCTTGTAGTTGAAGGGCCCTAGAACACCAACAAACATACAAACCATTACCCAAAAATCGTCGTAACCGGGTGCTGTCTGTGCAGCCTGGCACCTCAACCTACTCCTACTGTCCAACACCCCCAGGCTATCTCTAATATACTCATTCCTTAAAATGTAAGTCGTCATCATCATCTCACCCTTATCCCGCCTGAGACAGGGTCGGGTCTGCGGGTTCTAATTCTCCACTCCCGTCTATGCCCCTATCCCGCCTGAGACAGGGTCTGGTCTGCGGGTTATAATTCTCCACTCCCGTCTATGCCCCTACCAAGTCCCTCTCCACCCCACCCAAGTCTTTAGCCTTAATCTAGCACCTATCTTTGGCGGGACAGCTCTGACTGGAGGCACCCCAGTCAGATTTCCAGTACTTGTAGTAATAGCAGGCGGGTTACCTGTGGGGGATGTGGGAGATCCTACCCCACATTTTTTTTGGCAAATATTGACACCAAATTTTAGAAATGTCGTGTTTTACAATTAATGTTTAAATTTAGCCGTGTTTTTTAATATTCAAGGTGTACTTATTTATAGCTACACTTAGATAACGATCACGTGCACACAGAATTACCAAAGTAACAATGGTGGTGATAAATAATTCATAAGATCCATAAACCCCAAAACAAAACGATGATTATGAATTAGGTGGAATGACCCTTGAGACTTTTTATGAACAATTTGGATCACTATTTCAGCAATTGTATAGCCCGTGCATATTATAGCACGCTTAGGCCAATGATTTTAAGGGCAGGATGGAGATAATCTTATTGTGATATAACAATAATGATGCACACGAGAGACAGGTCCCAACGCAGGACTAACTTTATGTCAATCCATTTCTAAAAATATGCAATGGATCTGATTGAACAGAATTAATTTCCTTTCTCGTCCCCCGACCAGCCTGAACTTCAAAAGGAACCACTTTTCTAATGCTAATATCTGGCCCGCCTCGGATGTAGGATACTGGATCAGAGCCGCTTATTGCGTTGGACACGCCACTCCTCGTCTGATCATTGAAGTTAAGCAACGCAACCCCAGCTAGTACTGACATTGGTGGCCGCTTGGCAAACATGCGTACCCCTAGTACCCAAAAAATCAGAGGCGGCTCGTGGGGCAGGCAAACCTAGGCGGCTGATTTCAGAGGTACTTCCTTGCCATGCAGTCTATCAGTCATTTAAAATGTTCATAGTCCTGGGGTTCTCAAATTTCTCTGATTGGTTGGACCTTTTCTAAATGTTGGTATTGGGACAATTGCCAAGCATGTGACAATTTAGAAATATATTAGATTCAATGGGGGCGGCGGCGATGGACCCACTTGCCTAGGGCGCCTGAAACTCACGAGGTCTGTGCAATCTCTGCATTAGAACTACGCTGTGGATGGGGCTTTAATGACCTTGTAGTTGATGGGCCCTAAAACGCCAAGAAAACAAATCGAGATGGGTCGGGCTTTTTCTTTGTTGGTGTTTTAGGGCTCATTAGAGCCCCTTCCTAATGCACAGTCTGCACAAACATTAAGCTGTTAGGACGGTTTGGGTATTAGCAGTACATATTTCCAAGCTAGTACTAGCTGGGGTTCCGTTGCTTAAGTTGAGTAATCAGACGAGAACTGGTGTAGCCAACGCCAAACAGCCACTGCCGGTTTCTTTCGGACGATAGAGAGACCCCGAGCGCACCTTTCATCGGATAAGAAGTAAACCCGCGGTCCTATATGGTGTACGATGTCACTTGCACGTCAAAGAACCGTCTCTATTATGCAATGGGTGGATGAGGCAAAATTTCCAGGTGTAGGAGTTGGTTCCCCTGACGTCGTTGGGGTGCCCCAATCGAACAATGGCATGACAATAGATAAACATAAGTCGCCAGCCGGCTACGTAAAAAGACAGCTCATCAGATCGTCCGTGTGTCCATCCCGAGGGGCAAATTGGCGGCTGTATTGCGTTGGACACTAGTTCTCGTCTGATCACTGAAGTTAAGCAACTCTATCCCAGCTAGTACTGGCATGAATTACCTCTTGGGAAAACTGGGTACTGCTAATACCCAAAGATCGTCGCCACAGCGGAATGTCTGTGCATAATCTGCATTAGAACTATGCAGTGGACAGAGATCTAATGGCCATTGTAGGTGAAGGGCCCTAAAACACTAACAGATCGCTCATGTTTCCCTGTGGGACACAAACAGCCACCCGACCCTGCCGCAAGCGACAAAAAGGGTTAGTAGTTACTTTGGATATTATCACCTCTCATATTTCTTCTTATAGCAGACTCGAGTCTAAAAGTTCTTACCTCCCATTTCTTTCTTTTCACAACTAGGACCTTGTCCACTACCTCATACATTGCTGTTCGTAACTAGGACCTTCCCCACCACCCCACACACTGCTGTTCTCGTCGTACGAACTGCTCTATCGTTTATTGAGGCCTGTATTTATTTTTTACCTGTACACCTCTATTTGGATTGACCATATTGAGTTGAACGCACCGGCCCTTATCTCATCACCGTTGTAATGCAACGCAAGCCCAGGTAGCACTAGGATGGGTCACCGCTTGGGACTACCGGGTACGAGAGCGGAGGAGCGGCTTATTGGGTTGGACACGCCAGTTCTCGTCTGATCACTGAAGTTAAGCAGCGAAACCCCAGCTAGTACTAACATGGGTAGCTGCTTAGGAAAACTGGGTACTGCTAATACTCAAAAATGGTCGCATTAGCGTAGTGTCTGTGCAGTCTCTGCATAGAACTACGCGGTGGGTGTGCTTGAGGGGCCCTAAGAAAAAACACAAAAACTATAGTGGGTACTGCTGATACCCAAGTGTCATAACAGTGTTGTGACTATATGGGCTCTACGCTAGTACTACTACGCAGAACTAAGGCCTGGCAGTGGCCTAACTTGTAGGGGCAATGGGGTGAAATTGCCCCGGGTACCGCACACAGCGCCATTTTGGGGACACTTGTCCGTCTTGCTGGAAATCAGCCGCCACGACACAATGTCTGTACGACAACTTTACAACAAATAAAAAGTGCCTACATACAGTACGCATACCTTTAGGAACGAGTACATTAGAGGTAGCTTGGGGTGGGGAGACATTGCGGAAAAGATGAGAGGGAACCGGCTGAGGTGGTATGGGCATGTGATGAGAAGTGGAGAGGAGGAGCTTATTAGGTCAATTGCAGGACTGCAGGTGGTTGGGGGCGCCAGAGGTAGAGGAAGACCAAAACGGACTTTGGAGCAGGTGGTGCAAAGGGACATGGAGAGGCTTGCAGGGTGGAGAGGGACGGGGTGGGGGATAGGCTGGAGTGGGGGATTAGAACCCGCAGACCCGACCCTGTCCCAGGCGGGAGAAGGGTGAGATGATGCTGATGACGATGACGACATACAGTACCTATAACCATGTCTGCTCAGGACAGGCAACAGGGGAGAGGGTGCGCTTCCAGTGCCTCTTGCCCCGGGCGCCACAACTGAAGTTGTGTCTCTGCCAAGAAAAACGCAATGGAAGAAGATTCTAGAAGGTTCTTCACCTTTCAAGTCGCCATGGATCATAAATACGAACTGAAAGCCGTTAACGAAGGAATGAACACCTCTATTTGGTGTCATTAAAAGGGGTAATTAAAACCACGGCCATTTGTGTTTTTTGGCTATAGACCGCATTGCTATGGTTGACGTCTGTCATTCGAATCGACGCGGCGTGGGCCCCGTAGCAATTAAATTGTTAGAAAATATTAGTTCACCTTCTTTATTTATCTCTGCAGCCCAAAGCATCTTCGAGCGAGGAGGATTTTCAGGTGCATATCACTAATCATTCAGGTATTACACTAAGTAACCGTAACCGAATGTGGTACTGATTAAATTTGGTGATTTTCTTTTGGTATGGCACTTATGAAACGCCGCACATAAGATAACGATTTCGCACCTGACTGATTACTAAATTACAATATCAAAACACAGTCGAATTCTTAAGTGATATTTGGACGCGGTGCTTCAGGAAATTGAAAAGAAATGCAGTCAGCCAGCACCGGTGATTTTTTTTTAATCAAAATTGAGTTAACTCAATCACCATCCTCCAGTGGAGAATAATATTTTTCTATTTCAATTTACAATTGAAATTGACTGCGCCTTATTAAACTTTGTATCGCGTATGACCCACAGTCCACATGACATGTGACGTAGCACCGGGAATCGCATTTCTTAATATCGTAAGTTGATAAACTTTTTCTTATTTATTATATTGAATTCTAATATCTAAAAGTTTCAAATTTCATACTTTTCATTTCTGGTAGGTAGGTATAATTTACCCGCCTCGGAGGTGCGGTGGGTGGCTGTTGTTGTTTGTTGGTGTTTTACGGTCCTTCAACTTAGGGTCCTTCCACAGCTTAGTTCTTATGCAGAGACTGCACAGACAATACACTAATGCGACGATTTTTGGGTATTAGCAGTCAGTAGCGCGCCCCAATAGTGTTTGGCGCCTATATGCAAGAACTGAGTTGGCACCCCTCTCTCCCCCTCCAGAATGTAAAAAGGTCTCAACAATAACTGTTATATGTCACACATTTGTTAAAACAAAAATAAAAATAGTGGCGTGCTAGCGTAGTGAGCAGTGGTATCGGTCCTATCACCGGATCTAAGAAACCAGTAGAGGGCCAGGTCACCTTTAATATTGTGGCGCCTGTGTGCATTGCACACTTTGCACACTGTGCTGGCACGCCTCTGTTAGCAGTATCCAGTTTTCCCAAGCGGCCACCCATGTCAGTAAAAGCTGGGGTTGCGCTGCTTAACTTCAGTGATCAGACGAAAACTGGTGTGTCCGATGCAACTCGCCGCTCCCGCGGTGGGTGGTGTGCTCGGCTACTGCGTCAATGGTCCTAGGTTCGACACTGAAGGCAGGTGGGTTGGTTGCTTTCGAAGTAGACGCGGATAGATGCGCCGAATGCGCCTTCTTTCGGATGTGAAGTAAAATCGATGGCATTTCCTCATCAAAGAACCCTCATTACTATGCAACAGGCAGATGAGACAAAATTCCCAGGTGTAGGAGCACGGTTGTTTGTTTCTTCTTTTGTTGTTGTTTTAGGGCCCTTCAGCTACAAAGGTTATCAGAGCTCCGTCCACTGTGTAGTTCTAATGCAGAGACTTCACAGACGCCACACCGATGCGATGATTTTTTTGGTATTAGCAGTGCCCAGTTTTCCCAACCGGCCAACCATGTTAGTAATACCTGGGGTTGCGTTGCTTAACTTCAGTGATCAGACGAGGACTGGTGTGTCCAACGCAATAAGCTGCTCCCGCGGAGCTCGGTGGAGTGCCCCAACGAACAGTAGACCGACGATAACTAAACTTAAGGGTTGTAGCTGTGGTTTTGTTTGTTTTGTTGGCGTTTTAGGGCCCAACATCTACTAGGTCATTAGACTCCCGTTCATTGCGTAGTTCTAATGCAGAAACTGTACAGACACTACTCTAATGCAACGATTTTTGGGTACTAGGGGTATCCAGTGTTTCCAATTGGCCACCTATGTTGGTACTAGCTGGGGTTGCTTTGCTTATCTTCAGTGATCAGACGACAACAGGTGTGCCCAACGCAATAAGCAGCTCCCTGCAGCTTTGGTGGGGAACCGACTGAGAAAAACTCCGTTTGTTTGTTTGTTGGAGTTTAAGGTCCCGTCAACTACAAGGTCATTAGAGACCCGTCCACTGCATAGTTCTAATGCATATACTGCACAGACACTACACAAATGCGACGATTATTGGGTGTTAGCAGTACCCAGCTTTCCCGAGCCACCACCCATGTCAGTACTAACTGGGCTTGCGTTGCTTAACTTCAGTGATCAGACGAGAACTGGTGTGTCCAACGCAACTCGCCGCTCCCCAGAAAAACTTCGGTTCAGTATATCGCCCTTGTGGCCATTCAGAGGGACAATATTTTTACCCGATCTTGCCATAGGCGGAAAAGAGTTCGGACTTGCTTTGTAGATAGGTATAATTTCTAGTATGAAATAATCCTGTTTTTTTTTGTATTTGTTCATGTTATAGGGCCTTTCAACTACAAAGGTCATTAGAGCCCAATGCGTAGTTCTAATGCAGAGACTGCTCAGACACTGCACTAATGCGACGATATTAGCCATGGGCGGACCCAGAGGTAGATCAGGAGGGGAGTAGTACAACAAAAGTGCGCCTCAAATATTTTTAAATATTCAGAATCCCTTAGTATATATCCAGGCTATCAATTACAATAGGTCCTCTACTGCCCCTTAGACAATGTCCTATCGTCAGTGGTTTAGCCAACTGCAGATTGGCCAGGCAGTATAGAAATGAGGATTGCAAATGCAAAAATGCCTCATCAGTTGCAAAGTTGAATTGTGCATCAGTTGAAAATGAACCCCATCGAGGGACTGAGGGGGGAGCAATTGCTGCATTGATCCCACCCACGATCCGACGCTGGTATTAGCAGTATCCAGTTTTTCCAAGCGGCTACCCATGGTAGTACTAGCTGGGGTTGCGTTGCTTAACTTCAGTAATCAGACGAGAACTGGTGTGGTCAACGCAATAAGCCTCTCCCGAAACAATCGAAAGGGGCTGTTGTATGCGTGTGGGGGCTGAATAGTCCGAAATGTTATTTGCATTCTCAATCGCCGCGTTATGAAATACGATACTAAACTTTCAATTCCGTCAACTCAATTAACTGCCTGTGACATTTTTCTATCACATTCATTCATATTCATGACTTGTAACGGTGTTATAAAATTAGTCCATCTGACAAATTACCCAATTGCCG
Organism: Trigoniulus corallinus; assembly: GCA_013389805.1. Classification (NCBI taxonomy): domain Eukaryota; kingdom Metazoa; phylum Arthropoda; class Diplopoda; order Spirobolida; family Trigoniulidae; genus Trigoniulus; species Trigoniulus corallinus. Next base: position 21,651,547 of record JAAFCE010004209.1, on the reverse strand, counting down.
TGTGTGCCCACCCCTTTCGTATATGTCAATGCCAAACTAATTACCTCCTAACAATGTAGCGCAATTTAACCTAGTACCAGAAACAGAATGATTTAATTTGAATAAACTGCCTGCAAAATTAGACAACGAATTCAAATAACCAAAAGGTACTTGTGGCATATATAGTCGTTAAAAGCACCCCAGGCCTGTCATCACATTTATCTCCAATAAAATGATTGCGTCTCATTTTTATGATCGCGTTCTAGACGAAGAGGTAGCGTGCTCGACTACTGCGTCAGTGGTTCAGGGGTCGGTACTCTTGACTTGGCACCGTTTCGGTTTGTTTGTTGGAGTTTAAGGTCCCATCAACCACAAGGTCATTAGAGACCCGTCCACTGTGTAGGTCTGATGCATATACTGCACAGACACTACACTAATGCGACGATTATTGGGTATTAGCAGTACCCAGCTTTCCCGAGCGACCACCCATGTCAGTACTAACTGGGCTTGCGTTGCTTAACTTCAGTGATCAGACGAGAACTGGTGTGTCCAACGAAACTCGCCGCTCCCCACCGTTTTGGATGAAAGAGAGAGGTCCCATGTACACCTTCCGTCGGGTAGGAAATAAACTCGATACTGTACCGTGTGGTATGTACGATGTCATTACCCCACGTAGTAACTCGCCAGGTGTAGGAGCTCGTCTCCTCCCTTGCCCTTCCGAAGATGATAAACAAGCATAGAGGTTACACCATCAGGTTGCCAGCCGAAAACATACAAATACCGTCCAACAGATCGCCCCTGTGTCCCAGTGGGATTGTTGTTGGTGTTTTAGGGCCCTTCAACTAAAAGGTCATTAGAACCCCGTTCACAGCATAGTTCGTATGCAGAGACTGCACAGACACTACACTAATGCGACGATTTTTGGGTATTAGCAGTACCCAGCTTTCCCAAGCGGCCATCCATGTCAGTACTAGCAAGGCTTGTGCTGCTCCCAGTGGGACAAAAATGGGCACCCAACCCTGCCATTGATGGGAAAAGGGTTAGTAGTTGGTTTTTTTGTGGGAGCGACTGTGTTTTGTTGAATACACCAGCTCTCTTCTGATCACTGAAGGTAATCAATGCAACCCCAGTTAGTACTAACATGGGTAACAGCTTGGGAACACTGGGTACCGCTAGTACCCAAAAATCGTCGTAACACCGTAGTGTCAGTGCAGCCTCTGCATTAGAACTATGCAGTGAGCGGGGCTCTAAAACACTCACAAATCATAGTATTTTTTGTTGCCATTTCTCATTAAAACGCATAGTTGTCGAAATTTTTGGGCCTCTAGGAACATTGTTTTGTTAGTGCTTTAGGGTCCTTCAATTGCAATGGTCATTAGAGCGCCGTCCACTGCGTAGTTCTAATGCAGAGTCTGCACAGTTACGACATTTTGGGTACCTTTGTGATGCCAGTGTAGATGCCATGTTTACTGTCCCTTTCTGCGCCGAAATATCGTCCATGTGGCCAAATAGGCCCCTAACTCTGCCATAAACGGGAAAGGGTTAGTAGGGGGTTTTCTAGTCGCCGGGAATCAACTTGTGCTTAATAACAGTTTAATTTTTCTTAGTTTTTAATGAGGTAGGAAGGCAAGGAGTATTATTAGGCGAGTTTGTGGTGCTAAATGAACTGTACTAGAGAGGGAGTGCTGTTGAAGGTCCCACTTTGGACTTAGTTGAAAACCTATTTAAAATGTCATTTATTTGCGTGCTACTTTGCGACGGAAGAGGATGTAGCTCCACACAGTTGATTTACATAAACAACAATCCAAATTGCACATAGGGTTATTGCGGTGGGGAATTTTTTGCCCCCCCCCCCCCCCTCCTCTCTTTACAACACCAGTGTTTGGAAATCCTGCTCTTCATTAGTGAAATTTAGTGGATTACATATGTGGCAATGCGATGAGAAGAGACCAGGTGAACAGAACATTATTCTTGAAATGATTGAGAGTGGGAGAAACACAATAAATAAATCTGACCATGTTTTAGGCTCCCCAATTTCTTTTCCCCTCTTCCTCCCCCGCCTTTCTCTCTCCACTTCACAAACTCTATCAAGGTTAATTCAAATGATTAAAATTTCAAAAAAAGGACTGAGAAATATATCGACCAGCCCCAGTGTAGAAAGTAGGCCAGCGATAAATAAGCATAGGGGTTGTAGCTTTGGTCGGCAGCCGGCTGCGTCAAAATGCAGTCCAAACAGATTGCCCATGTGTTCCAATGGGACAAAAATGGGTACCCGACTCCTGCTACAGGCGGAATAAAGGTTAGTAGTTGTTATTGTACTAACTGTTTTGACAGTTGTATTGACATGCAGACCCGAACTCTGGATCTAAATTTCTTTAAGATAATTCAGTTGGTAGTGAGAAATAAATTTGGGGGTTATATATGGGCCTTATTCATCTGTTGCCGCTCTCCTTTTATTTGTAGTCGTTATAAACATCTATAGAAAGTAAATGTGACGTAATAAAGGAAATATTTTCTGCTTCACTGAAAAGCTATTAGTGATTGCCTATTTCAAGGGGATATCAATTTGGCATCATCACAATCATCGTATTCCTCTTATCCTTCCGGCGGATCTGCGGGTTGCGCGGTCTGCGGGTCGTAGCCCTACACTTCCCTTGTCTCTCCTTGTTTGTGTTTTAGGGCCCTTCAACTACGAAGGAGAGCCCCGTTCACAGCATAGTTCTTATGCAGAGACTGCACAGACAGTACACTAATGCGACGATTTTTGGGTATTAGCAGTACCCAATTTTCCCAAGCGGCCACCCATGTCAGTACTAGCTGGGGTTGCGCTGCTTAACTTCAGTGATCAGACGAGAACTGGTGTGTCCAACGCAATTCGCCGCTCCCCCGGTCTCTCACTAGGTCCCCTTGCACCTCACACACTACCATATCCTTACGGTCAAAATCAGTTGGGTAATATATGCAGTAGATTTTGTATAACTGCCCCCCCCCCCCTCTTTTTTATCTCGAACCTGCGATTTTGTTTTTCTTAACCCTGTTAGGTAATGGGTGTAATTAATAATACATGAAATTAATTTTACCTTGCTTAAAGTATTCCTGATGACTAATTCAATGAGTAAGTTGAACTTTTTGGCCTCTTGGTGTAGCAAAGACGTGAAGATGAAAAATCACAAAAATGTTGGCGGTGTTTTTTTTTTTTTTTTGGCAATTAGCACTTTGAATTAGTACCTAATGAAATTGATGGTGTCTTGAAGATCAATCTGGAGTTCTGGATTATGTCTCTGATTTTACAATAGCGATGGTTTTAGATGATGTTTCTCCAATAATGATAGCAGTTACCGAAATTGCAAAAATGATTAGGGCTTCTTTTTCTCCCTGGTCGAGAGTTTGTCACAACGTTGCCGAAGCGTTTAGAGTCAGGTTGATAAGTTCACCGTCTCTTTATATCCACCTGTTAGCGCATGCCAATCATAGATGAAACTCCTCCTTTTCCTACCTGCCCTAGCTTATCATTCCTCTCCCACGCGTCATGCCCTTACCACCTCCGACATAAAGAAGGGATTCATGTAACATTATATGTGCACATGCGTGGGACTGCGTCACCACCTAACAGTAACCAACTGTGATTTTGGTGTGGGATTTTTTGTTTTTTTTTTTTTTGTGACTACGAACCTTTCAGAGGTGTTTTTAGTGGTGGGTGTCGTACTTGGGTCTCTAAAAACATAAAGCAAATCAGTCAAATTAGCACTGGAAATAATGAAATCAAATGATGGGTTATTAAACCATGAGTGCGTGGATGGTTAGGATCTAAATTCGAGAAAGGGCCATTGCGGTTTCCAACCAAAAAAACAAACAACTTGAAGTGATATTAGTGGTTTGAGATGAATAATTTTTGAAAATGATTCGCGTAGCCTTGTGAATTATTATTATAATAAAGTTTTAGTTATCATTTGTGGTTTATCATGTAGAATTGTTGTTACCAAATTTGGATTGGACGACGACGAGTTCGCTGACGCACTTGCGACAGGTGAGAAGAAGGAAAGTCGTAGCCATTTTGCTAGTACTAAACGTCGAAAACCACAAATAAATGTGACATTATTGATGTGAATTTGCCACACGATTAATTTCTGTAGAAATTTTGGTCAACCACGTTGTGTTGTTTGAAGAAATCGTGTTTCTAATTCACCAAATAACCTTCGACTCGTTCGTTCTACTGCATGAAATCAATGGCGCCTAAGAATTCTATTTCTTCATTCCTTTCCGAAAGGCCAATTCAAAAATGACAGTCCATTACTTCCGGCAATGTAGGGCGAGTCATAAAATTAATAATACGAACTTCTTTCCGAGATTTCCTTTCTTTTTTTAATACTGCTGCATATTTCTTCTTCTGATTGTTAAAATTGTAATCCAAATCCCTTACTCGCTCAGAAATCTTAGCGATCATCCAATTAAATCCATTTGCCGAAAAAACAACCCAAGCGTTATCAATTGTAATATTACCTTCAAACTAATGAGCGTATTGTAAATCATCATTTCATTTATGTAACGTAATAGCTCACTAAGATAATAGCAACAAAGCAACTGCTGATTCTTTTCCCGTCTACCGCAGGGCCGCCTACCCATCTTGTCCCTCTGAACGGACACAAGGGCGAACTATTGGACAGTGTTTTCCCGCAGCCGGTTGCCGACCAAAGCTGCAACCCCTATGCTTGTTCAATGTCGGTCTACTGTTCGTGAGAGCGGCAGATTGCGTTGAACCGTCTGATCGCTGAAGTTAAGCAAAGCAACCCCAGCTAGTACTGACATGGGTGGCCGCTTGGGAACACTGGGTACCGCTAGTATCCAAAAATCGTCGCATTAACGTATTTATTTGATTGTTGGTGTTTTAGGGCCCTTCCACTACAAAGGACATTAGAGCCCCGTCCACATCATAGTTCTTATGCAGAGACTGCACAGACACTACACTAATGCGACGATTTTTGGGTATTAGCAGTACCCAGTTTTCCCAAGCGGCCACCCATGTCAGTACTAGCTGGGGTTGCGCTGCTTAACTTCAGTGATCAGATGAGAACTGATGTGTCCAACGCAATTCGCCGCTCCCGCGCATTAGTATAGTTTCTGTGCAGTCTCTGCATCAGAAGTAAACTGTGGACGGTGCTCTAATGACCTTGTAGTTGAAGGGCCTTAAACACAAACAAACGACGCCAGGGAGCGAGCTCCTACACCTGGAAATTTTGCCTCATTTACCTGTTACATATTAGAGAGGGTTCTTTTACGCCCAAATGCAATCGTATATCACACGGGACCTCGGTTTTACTTGTCATCCGAAAGAAGGCGCACTCGGGACTTCTGTCTCGCCCGAAAGAAGAAAGCCCACCTCGGTCCAATATTGAACCTAGAACTACTGACGCAATTACCGAGCGTGCTACCCACTGCGCCTACGAGGTGCATTCTCACTAAAAAAAAAAATAGAAAGTTGAAAAATAGCTCACTAAGATAATCGTCATCCCCTTATCCAGCCTGTGGCAGGGTCCGGTTTGGTGGTTCTGGCCCTCCCACCCTACGCACTACCATTTTCTATACGGACAACATGTTCCCCCTGCCTGTTTTGTTTAGTTGGTGTTTTAGGGCCCTTCAACTACGAGGTCATTAAAACCCTGTCCACTGCGTGGTTCTAAGGCAGAGACAATGCAAAGACGCTACGCTAATGCGACGTTTTTGCCCCACGGCCACTCATGTTAGTATAAGCTGGGGTTGCGTTGCTGAAGTTCCGTGATCAGACGAGAACTGGTGTGTCCAACCCAGTAAGCCGCTTGCTCCCACGTCTGCTTTGGTATTCCTCTCTCCTGGGTGCTGCCAACCTTCTGCATTTCTGTAATTGGCCTAACGAGCTCCTCCACTCATCTCATTACGCGCCCATACCACCTGACTCGCAAAGCAACTCCTAACCCTTTTTCTGGCTATGGCAAGGTCGGGTACAAGGGCTATATATTAGACAGTGTTTTTCCACAGCCGGTTGCCGGCAACGCTGCAACCCCTATGCTTGTTTAACGTCGGTCTACTGTTTGTTGGGGAATCCCACCGAGCTTGTACAACTGGGCATTTTGCCTCATGTCTCCGTTGCATAGTAGAGAAGGTTTTTTGACGTGCAAATGCCATCGTACACCACACGGGACCTCGGTTTTACTTGTCATGCGAAAGAAGGCGCACTCGGGGCCTCTCTCTTTCTCTCGCCCGAAAGAAGCAAACTCACTTGGATCCAGTATTGAACCAGGAACTACTGATGCAGTTAACACGCGTGCTAGCCACTGCGCCACCGAGGTGGAGTTTACCAGCTCACTCGTTAAGATAATAAAATGTTGAAAAATAGCTTACTTCTGAAATTTAATCGTGTAGATCTTTTCTTATATATTTTCTCTAATCTGATCTAACATGCTGTGACTTGTCATATCTCAATAGGCATAAATTACATTTTGCTCCCCCACCCCTCCATCGAAACGAGGGGAATATTTTGTGTGTTTTGACTCGACGTTAAAGATTTGACTTATCCGATGAAGAAATCCAAGTCTCCTACTAGGTATTCTTCAAGTCTCAAGAGACTGATTAAAAACGTGAAACCTAGGTCGCATACCACAATGCAACTGTACCAAGGATCCTTTAGTCACCTCGTTTTCTTTCTGCTTTCTTTTTGGCATCTGAATATTGTTAAAGATATATTTGACAGTGTGTCCTCCATTGTCCTTTAATGGTCATTTAGTTGCCTTAGATCAGTGGTTCTCAACTACTGTGCCACAGCACTTTAGTGTGCTGCAAGATTTTAAAAATGTGCCATGACTTTCAGGCAGTGACCCCTCTCAAAATGAAAATTTTTTTGACATTTTTTATCAGTGGACGATACATGTATTTATTTGAAGAGGTAGTAGCATTTTACAGGATGGAATATGTGCTGTGGTAATTTATTGCATAAAATTAGCCCTTTCCTGAAAAAATCCTGTCTATGGGCCTGACCATTGTGAATACCTATATATAAGCGTCGTCAGGCAAGGAGTTTTATCGGTTCTCCCTTCCTAGCAGGGACTGGCTGAACCAATGCACATGACTTAGGCAAGGCGCAAAATGAGGCTGCAGGGTGACAAAGTGTGACGCAGCCCTGCGAAATTCTGCTAGCAGGCAATCACTGTTACGTTGAAAGCCATTTTAGTTGGTGCAAATTGCAAACCAGTATGTTGAAATGCTGCAATTCAATGTGCAGTGATTGCCTGCTAGCAGAATTTCGCAGGGCTGTATCACGCTGCGTCACCCTGCAGCCTCATTTTGCGCCTTGCCTTAAAGTTTTGCACTTGTCTGGATTTAACCCAAACAAAGCTATTTAAAAAGCTGTTTAGCTACTAGTCATCTGATGTGTCCATAGGGTTCTGGGTTAGATTATTGTTTGTTGTTGTTTGTTGGAGTTTAAGGTCCCGTCAACTACGAGGTCATTAGAGACCCGTCCACTGTATAGTTCTAATGCATATACTGCACAGACACTACACTAATGCGACGATTATTGAGTATTAGCAGTACCCAGCTTTCCTGAGCGACCACCCATGTCAGTACTAACTGGGCTTGCGTTGCTTAACTTCAGTGATCAGACGAGAACTGGTGTGTAAAACGCAACTCGCCGCTCCCGGTTAGATTATAACAGATATTTGCAAGAACCTCCTAAAATGGATAAATGGATTAAAAGAAGAAAGCTTGATGATAATGTTAGCGATCAGGCTAACAAGCCCAATTCAAGTGAAGATGCTTCCTTAGCCAAAAAAATGTGATGTTCATCCTAAGGCTACGGTTACAGTGGATGCGACTTTTGACAAAAATGAATTATGACGGATTCGGCAGAACAATCAAATAATGGAAAGAATATGAGAGTGTTTACATTGCTTGTGAGTCCCTCGTCAGATTCGTCCATAGTCGATTGTTCTGATGAATCCATCAGAATTCATTTTCATCAGAAGTCGCATCCACTGTAACCATAGCCTAAGTATAATGATGACTTCTTCAAATTTGGATTTTATGTCTACAACAGAAAATGATCAAACTGTTCCTGAGTGTGTGGTATGTGGTTGTAGATTGTCAAACAGTGCTATGGTTGCAAGCAAACTCCAAAATCATTATCTGCAAGATCCCGTCATGTAATGGTTTTTGAAAAGCAAGTTAGTGCATCTGAAAAAGCTCAGATTGCTTCTTATGAAGTGGCTGATTTAATTGCTCTTAAATTAAAACCTCATAATTTGGCTAAAGAAATTATATTACCTGCTTGTCGTAAAATTGTAAAAAGAATGATTGGTAAATCAGCAGAAATTGATATCTGTAAGATACCACTTTCAAATGACACAGTTCATCACAAAATTATAGACTTATCCCAAAATATTGAAGAAAATACTGCAAAAACTCTTGCGAATTCAAATTTTGCTCTACAAATCGACGAAACAACTGATATTATGGGAAAAGCACACATGATTGCATTCTTTCGATGCATTCGTGAATATGATATAATAAATCAGCTTTTATGTTGTCATGAATTACATGATTTCACAACAGGAAAACATATTTTTGATTAAATTAAGTTGTATTTTCATGGAACTTCTGCATTGGTATTTGCACAGATGGCGCTCCGTCTATGACTTGATGTATAAAAGGATTTGCAGCACATGTAAGGGAACGTAATGCAGATATATTAGTTACCCATTGTTTTTTGCATCAGGAAACACTCATTACAAAACAATTACCATCAGAACTGAAAACTGTACTGGAACAATGTATTAAAATGATTAATAATATAAAAACAAGACCATTAAAAATTCGCCTATTTAATCAGTTAGGCCAGGCTATGGAGTCAAAATACGAATTGTTGTTACAACATACAGAAGATAGGTGGTTGTCCAGAGTGGTAGTCCAGACGGAACCCTTTGGGGCATTTAGACTTCTCGTGGAACCCTGTGGAACATTCAGACATTTCGTGGAACCCCATATAGTGACAGAAAAGAAGCATTAATTGATACCGGTGTGTGTGTGTCTGTGTGTTAGCATCAACAGTTGGATTCATGGTCTAATGTTTGAGAGAGACACCCGAGGTTCATCTTCCACAGATGAAAGTCGTTATCGTTTCTTGTGTTTTCATTATTTTTATATTTTACCTTGCCATTGGCAGAACCCTTGGGCGGACCTCATGGAACCCTTGCATTCCGCAGGACCCTGGTTGAAAAACACTGGTCCAGAGGAAGAGTTTTATCCCATATACTTCAATTACAAAGGGAAATAAAGATATTTTTTGAACAAGATAATAATGATTTTGTTGATTTGTTGGATGATAAAATATGGTGTGCTAAACTAGCTTACTAATCAGATATTTTTGTGATCTTCAATAACTTAAATACAAGTATGCAAGGGCCAAAAGAAAATATTTTGAACTCAACTGATAAATTGTTGGCATTTCAAAAAAGAGTACTTTATGGAAAAATAAAGCACAAGATGGCAGTTTAGAGAAGTTTGAGTCAGTTCCAAAAGACTGTTATAAATTAATTCACAAAACAGTTATTGATCATTTGACAATACTAGAGCTAGTACCCAAAAATCGTCGTGTCTGTATAGTCTCTGCATGAGAACTATGCAGTGGACGGGGCTGTAAAGACCGTTGTAGTTGTAGGGCCCTACAACGCCAACAAACCAATCGATTCATGTAAAATTAGGAAAGAAATTCAATGGTCACTTATTGTGAAGTCATCTTAGCCCAACTGCAGATGTGGATAGTCTGAGTAAGAAACTAAATTGCGTTGGGGCATTAGAGAGATGTGGGTATGCAATTTCACGTGAGAGAGCCCAGTAGTCATGAACGCTGCCCTGCAATGACCTTTGATCATAAAGAAAAGTTTCTAAGTGAAGAATGATCGGGTGTTTGTCCTGTCCCCTCTTTTCACTATCAGTGTACCATCATGCCTCCCTTGCTGCCTTTGGAATAGACTTCTCCTCCTTACTCAATGTTCCTTATTCCATGGGTCTATTCATTACACTTCCTGAATTTACCTACCTGGCCTGAGTTTACCTACAAGCCCCTACCTATCACTAGTCTCACATTCCATTTCCTCGACCATATTTGAGCATTTACAGGGTGTTCCAGCTCATCAAAGTTCCTCCTGAAACCCGCCTTTCCATCTCCATCATGATCTGCATGGGGTGCATACACAATGACGCTTTGGGCTCTGTGTCCTACCGAACTGTTGTGACTAATATCAGCCCCATCCACAGCATAGTTCTTATGCAGAGACTGCATAGACACTTCGCTAATGCGACGATTTTGGTCATTAGCAGTACCCCGTTTTCCCAAGTGGCCACCCATGTCAGTACTATCTGGGGTTGCGCTGCTTAACATCAGTGATCAGACAAGAACGGGTGTGTCCAACGCAAATTGGAGTCCTATAATCAGAGTGTCCCAAAATCGCTGAAGGAGAATTCCTACAGGGCAGCTAGCGGAATAGCCCTGAAATGCTAGTAACAGCGTGCAGCAGTACCTTAGGTGATGTCTAACGGAGATGAGATGTGGAATGAGTATATCAGGGGAGTTCGGAAGTGGGTACCATTGAGGAATGGATGAAAGAAAACAGATTGAGGTTGTATGGGCGTGGTAAGAGAAGATGGGGTCCATCGCGAATTTTTTTCGTTATGTTGGTGTTCAGGGCTTTTCAACTACAACGGTCATTAGAACCTCGTCCACTGCGTAGTTTTAATGCAGAGACTGAACAGACACCTCTAATGCGGCGATTTTTGGATATTAGCAGTACCCAGTTTTCCCAAGCGGCCACCAACGTTAGTACTAGCTGAGGTTTCGTTGCTAAACTTCAGTGATCAGACGAGAAGTGGTGTGTCCAACACAATACAGCCGCTCCTCGTCCATCGCCAACAGGCATAATATGTTTAGAATCTGGGGTAGAGGAAGACCATAGCAGACTTGCTAGCAGGTTTTATGGAGGGATATGGTGGCATGTGAGGCGGAGACCCGACCCGACACAGCCACAGGTGGGACATAAGATGTTGACTCCAAACTCTCACTTCTCAATTTATGTAGTTGGTGTTTTGTGCGCAATAGCCTAAATGCAGCCCGCCTCGGTGGCACAGTGGGTAACTCGCTCGGTAACTGCGTCAGTAGTTCAAGCTTCGATACTGGATCGAGGTGGCTTCTTTCGGGCAGGAGAGAGGCCCCGAGTGCATCTTCTTTCGGATGAGAAGTAAAACCGACGTCCCGTGTGGTGTACCATGGCATTTGCACGTAAAAATCCAGGTAAAATTTCCAGGTGTAGGACCTCGGCTTTTTCGTTTTGTTGGTGTTTTAGTGCCCTTCAACTGCAATGTCATAAGAGCCCTGTCCACTGTGTAGTTCTGATGCAGAGGCTGCACAGACACTACACTAAGGCTATGTTCTAAGTGGCGGCGTCTAGCGTGAGCGGGCGTGCGTATAGAGTGTAAGCGCTACCATTCTGCCTATCATTAGTGTCCAGCGTGGCAGCGTGCTTTGAATTCTGAAAGTGTCAAAAAAACATGTCGGCAAGAATGTGGTGTTAAGCGATTATCGATGACTCTGAAAAATAGTGTGGTATTCCATAGCAAGATCATGCTGTGCGATGAGTTTTTCAGATGTTTGGAGAATTTATGCTTATACTGTAGTTTTATTTGTTGGGTATTACGTGAATTATGATTTCATCATGAGTGGTATGGCGGTGTACAGTCTAAATTCGTCTGCTTTGCCTAATTTATGTTGTACACCAACGTATCACTCAAAACATAGATCATAAAAAATTATAAAAAGTTATAAAAAATATAAAAAAAAATAGATTCCCAATTAGATTCGCCACTAGATTCACTGATTCTCTGCTGTGGTATCCTTTCCATTCAAAATCCCACATGACAGGTAGCTTCAAAACTTCGGCAGTGGAGGCAACGAAGGCAGCCATATTCAAAAAACGTGCCAAGAATCATGGGGAAAGGAAGCCATGATCAAACTCATTTGATTGCTGCTTCCAACTCGAGCGACTAGGTCAAGCTCTGGCTAGTTGCTTTACGCTACACGTGACAATTTTGGACATCACTGTTGAAAAATATTAGTTTGTCCGTTTTGAGTGGTAGCGCACGCACACCCACTCACGCTAGACGCTGCCACTAAGGACATAGCCTAATGCGACAATTTTTGGATACTAGCGGTAAGCCCGCTTCACAATAGCAACGGGGACGGCAACACAAACGGCAACAGATGGGAAAGTTGACCAAATTTCATCTTTCCCATTAAACATAAGCCGTTTGGCCAATGGCAGCACACCTCCACCGCATGACATACGACCCCCTACCCTCTGCACAAAATACGTTTTCCGTTGCCGTTCCCATTGCAATTGTGAAGTGACCTTTACCCAGCATTCCCAAGCAGCCAACCATGTCAGTACTAACTGGGATTGCGTTGCTTAACTTCAGTGATCAGACTAGAACCGGTGTATCCAATGCAATATGCTGCTCCCTAGGAGCTCGGTGGAGTGCCCCAACGAACAGTAGACCGTCTATAAATAAACATAAGGGTTGCAGCTTTGGTTGGCAAATGGCTGTGGAAAACCACTGGCCAGTATATCGCCCTTGTGTCCATTCAGAGGAACAAGATGGGTAGCCGATCCTCCCATAGGAGGGAAAAGGCTTAGGGTTTACTAAACACCTTTATGCGATAGACTTTATGCGAGTCCCCCACCTATCTCTATTGGCGATATTTACCCGATATCAATAGAGCATGAACTACTTTAGTGTTCACAATGCATAATTCCAGACAAAATGTGTCATTTTGGCAACATTAAGGAATGAACTAGGTCGACAAGCAACTATAAACAATTGTGTTGCGTCAGATTGATGTAAGAAGACAATTTTCTGTTAGTTTTCAAAGGGTGTTTTGAGGTGGTGGTGAAAGGTAAGTATCAAGTATCAACTCGAACTCTCCTCTCACATGTAATGCCGCTATTAATTGAGTTAAAGGAGCTTAAAATTAATTGAATAACCATCTTGAATGTATCTAGTTATTTGATGAATTTAGTGGCCCTAATAACGTCAGTCAGTATGCTCCTTGGCGTTCGTTTCAGACATGTTTTGAGGTTGAAGTTGCATGTCATCATTTAGCTTGCCGTAAATTTAATAAAAAAACCGATAAAGAACCGAATATATTAACATATGTACATATGAGAATGTCGGGTGTACGTCCTGGTATTGTATTTTGTTATAAGCAGTTCATTTTGGGTTATTATTAGCGTGTGGTTCCCCCCCTTCATCGAACCCTGCTGTAGATTCGTGGCTCGCGCGAGTTCATCTTGCAATTTATCACCTCCATATGAAAATATATTGATGAATGTCACTAATTACAGACTTGCATCCTACCCTCCTCCCCACATAGTTTTTCTGTTGCTTCTCCAAATTAAATTCTGTATCTAGGGCTTATTCGAATAGTTCGGCATATGTATGATGGTTCCATAGCCAGGGTAAGGACCCCTTGGGGAGATACTGGGAGCTTCCCAGTGGAGGCTGGGGTGCACCAAGGGAGAGGTTTATTGCGCTGGACACGCCAGTTCTCGTCTGATCACGAAGTTAAGCAGCGCAACCCCAGCTAGTACTGACATGGGTGGCCGATTGGGAAAACTGGGTACTGCTAATACCCATAAATCGTCGCATTAGTGTAGTGTCTGTGCAGCCTCTGCATAAGAACTATGTTGTGGACGGGGCTCTAATGAACTTTGTAGTTTAAGGGCCCTAAAACACTAACAAACAACAAGACAACCAGTTAGTACTCACTTTTGTGACAGGGTGGGAACCACTGGGTTCCGCTAGTACCCAAAAATCGTCGTGTCTGTGTAGTCTAATACACCAACATCGTCGCATTAGTGTAGTGTCTGTGCAGTCTCTGTATTAGAACTCCGCAGTGGACGGGGCTCTAATGACCTTGTAGTTGAAGGGCCCTAAAACGCCAACGTACAAAAAAGGGATGTACCAAGGCTCGGCACTGAGAACTAATAGAATTAAGAATGAGGCGCCCTGGGGTGGTGGACATCGCAAAAAATATGAGGGAAGGCATGTTGAGGTGGTATAGACACGCAGGCCCGGCTAGTGAGCTTCAGACGCCCTAGGCAAGTGGGTCTACCGCCGCCCCCAATCAAATTTAATGCAGTTCTAAATTGACCGAGCGTCCCTAACGCCCTTGTTATTTGTCCCAATGCCAATGCATTACTAAGGATCTGCAACGCGGCGCCTCAAGAAAGCCAACATTTAGAAAAGGCCCCACTAATCTCAGTTGGGAACCCCAAGACTATGAACATTTTACATGACCGATAGACTGCATAGCAAGGAAGTGCCTCTGTGATTTTGTCAGCCCCTATGAAATTCGCCGCCCAGGTTTGCCTGCCCCATGAGCCGCCTGTGTGGGCACGTAATGAGAAGAGAGGAGGAATAGCTCGTTAAGTCCATTTCAGGAATGCAGGTGGTTGGAAGCACCCGGGACAGGGGGAGACTGAAGCAGATGTGGGAGCAGGTTGTCCTTAACGATATGGTATTGTGTGAGGTTGACGGGGACCTAGTGGGAGATAGACGTGAGTGAAGGGCTAGAACCAGCAGGCCCGACCCTACCACTGACGGGATAAGGGTATGATGATGATAGAGAGGGGCAGAAATTCAAATGTATTCCCTATCTCATTTTGATCAAACAAAAATTGTCGAAATATTTGAAAATTGTCCTTTAAAGTAGTGTTTGGCTCAACGGTACGGTTATCATTTTTCCGTACGTGTCTAGGATCTATAATTTGTATTTTATATGTCGGTGATGAAATAGTGTACCTAAATTGACGAAGGTAATAAATTTGTGTATGACTTGACGGGGGGAAAAAGATTTCGGATCAAAGGAATAGAAGGTGTACATCTTAATAATTTGTATATATTATCTGTCGACAAATTTATTCTTGTGTTCAACAATTTTATCTGCTGAAATTAACCAATAGTATCTGATGGTAGCGTTGTCGTATTCATCAGAATTTACGTATTAGTTTAGTGAGAGGTAGTTTTTCACGTATGGCACATGAAGGAATATATCAAATTTAGGTCACTGATATAAATTTTTTTCCTCCTAAAATAATCTATGCAAACAGCAACACTAGTCATTTGTTCATTGGGTTGAATATAAAATTGTCCACCAGCAGTTCTTACACTAGCTTCTTTAAAAATGGATGAATTATCTGATTGGAAGTTATGAAAAAACATCTCTACACTATTTTCCTATATAGTGTCAACGCCGACGGAAACTTACAGAATTTTTTACTCACTGAGGAATATCCATATCACGTAGTATTACGTCAAAGCAGTTGGTTGTTACCTAATGTCCCATTTTGTTGTTTGGACTATCGATAATTTGGCCAAAAATCTCTAATCTACCGTGCCAAGAATCGATGGTTGAATTTGGTAACTGGCTACACATGTTCCAAGAAGTGAGATAAAAGCGCACTCTTATGTCCCCCGCTCTCTCTCTCTTTCTTTCACTATCTCTCTCTGCACTCGCAAAGAAACAGATACACTTTCAGGGAGACAGACAGACATACCCACTCGCAAGCAGGGTGACAGACATGCACACTCGTAGGGAGGGAGAGAGAGACTGACACACTCGCAGGAAGGGAAAGAGAAAGACGCACTCGCAGGGAGAGTGCAACAGACGCATTCGCAGGACGAGAAAGACACTCATTCGTAGGACGAGAGAGACGGACACACTCGCAGGGAGACAGACAGACATACACACTCGCAGGGAGACA